>OU015492.1:178553796-178688796 GCA_907164885.2 Dolomedes plantarius | reverse complement strand
CCAAGGTGTACTACTGAAGCTTCTTGCATTCGTGAAGTATTAATGTCTTCCTTCTTGAGAAATAGTTTTACGTAATAATGTGAATCCACAAAATGCTAACTGGGCTAGTCTATCATGGGTTTTTCCCAACTACGAGTCCCTCCACCGCCACGTCTACCAACGTATGTATTCGCGTATCTTGTATTTACCAGCGTTCATGAACCCGTGATGTACAGATCATTATATATATATATATATATATATATATATATATATATATATATATATATATATATATATATATATATATATATATATATATATGTATATGTATATATATATATATATATATATATATATATATATATATATATATATATATATATATATATATATATATATATATGTATATGTATATATATATATATATATATATATATGTATATGTATATATATATATATATATATATATATATATATATATATATATATATATATATGTATGTATGTATATACAGATGGTCGTTTGCATTTTGAGATAAATATTTGACAACTTCACAATAATCGTCTGCTATTATTTTGCTTTGATTGGAATGTAAAATAAAAGATTTATTTTGAAAATGGCTCCTAGAACTGCTAGATGGCTCGAAGGTTACGTAACTGCAATTTCCGGGGAGAAATATTCGTATCAACAAATTATAAAACGGTGTAAAAATTGCGGTTATGGCATTTCAAAAATGGTTATTTATAATATATTAAATTTGAAAGGGAAAAAACGTATAACTCAAAGTAAAAATGAAAACATGACCATGAAACCTCATCCTAAGACTGTTCGAACACAGGTAAATATCAAGAAAGTGAAGTCTCTGATACTAAAAGAAATTACGCCGACTTAAAGATCCATTGCATCAAAACTAGGAATGTCATCTGGAACTGTAAGTAATATCATTGATAAAGATTTGAAGTTAAAAAAGATGTTTAAACCTAAAGTTCATCTGCTTTTGCCGAAGCATATTGCTGAAAGAAAAACAAATTTTAGAAAATTATATGAAAAACACCTAGTTGCTGAAAAATGAAAATTTGTGGTAACACTCGATGGGACATGGGTGTATTTAAGTGAGTGAAGTAAAAGAAGATCAATTTTCTATTGCTCAACTGATGGAAATAACCTACGAAAGGAGTTCATGATAGTAGCAGGATTTTGTTACAACGACAATTTAAAAATAAAAAAAGTCTCAAGTAAAGCCAAAATTAATTCACCTCTTCTATCAGCAGAATATTTTAGAACCAATTTTTGAAGAAGAAATTCCAGCCTTATATGGAAAGGACATTGTTAAAGTTAAGCTTCTTAAGGACAAAGCCTCTAGTCACACGTCTAAATCAACTGCCGCTTATTTAGCAAAGAAATAATCAGAAACAGGAGTAAAATGAATCCCAATAAAATGTATCCCGTGCTTGTAAAATTACCTGACTCTCTCCAATGGACTTTTGCGATTTCGGTTTTTTAATATGAGCCTTAGGAAAACGGCAACTAAGAACACTAAACGGACTTCGGAAAACGGTCCAAGAGGAATGAGGTAAAACTGACATGACAGTACTAAACAAAAATTTATTTTCATAGAAATTTCAAGCTAGAGCTATTGTCAAGAACCATGGCTATCAGATGCAAATTACCGCATAAAATACGGCATTTATACATAAAAATTAACTATCAAAATCGTTTCCATAGAGTGCGAACGACCTTCTGCATATATACACTGGTGTAAGAAATTAAGAGAATTTGCAGACTTGGTCGATTATCTCTAGAACTACTGTACCGATTTTAATGAAATTTGATATGTACATACATTGATACAATATAAAACAAATAATCATTCAATAATTGTAATACACACGCATGATCGTGTGTAACACTCGTTGGAGTCGGAAGATATGAAACAGCGGTTGCAGAATAAACAAAAAAAATGGGTTAATAGATGGTGCTATTTTGCAGGAATCGGTTAATTTCAAATTGTAACAGTAAAATTGAGTAACCACCAACGTTTAGATGATGGAATGAGGTGGCGAATTGTGGGGAGGCTAGAAGCAGGCCAATCTCAAGTCCAAATTTGTAGAGAGTTCAATTTAACGCCCAGCGTCATGTGTAACTGATGGAAACAGTTCCAGGATACCGGATCCATCACGAGAAAGCCTGGGCAAGGTCGTCCAAGACCCACGACGGCCAGAGAAGATCGCCATTTGTCTATTATAGCGAGGCGTAACAGGAGTGCTACAGCTTCTCAGCTCTCTCGTGACTTGTATGCAGCCACAGGAACCCGTGTATCAAGGGTGACTGTTTCCAAAAGACTTCATGAGAGAGGGTTGTTTGCAAGAAGACCTGCTGTTTGCGTCCCGCTCACTTCTACAAACAAGAGAATCCGTTTATCATGGTGCAGAGAGCATAGAGATCGGAGTATGGATCTATGGGCGACCGTTCTCTTCACTGATGAGTCCCGGTTCAGCCTAAACACCGATTATCGCCGTACGTTCATATGGAGAGAACCAGGAACCCTCTACTTACCATCCAATGTCCGCGAAATCAACCATTAATGCGGAGGAGGTTTAATGGTCTGGGCAGGCATCATGTTGGATGGCCGCACACCTCTCCATGTCTTTGAAAGAGGCACTGTGACTGGTGTGAGGTATAGGGATGAGGTCTTGGAGCTCTATGTTCGCCTTTTCAGGGGTACAGTTGGCCCTGAGTTCATTTTAATGGATGATAATGCGAGACCACATATAGCTCTTCTGGTTGATGAATTTCTAGAAAGTGAGGATATTCCCTGGATGGATTGCAAGCCAGATTTCCAAACATTAACCCTATAGAGCATGTCTGGGATGCTCTGGTGAGAGCAATTGCAAGTTGCAACCCCCCTCCGAGAACCATCCAGGGAATGAAAACAGCGTTGCTGAACGAGTGGGACCAATTGCCACAGGAAATGATAAACTGCCTTATTTCAAGTATGAAATCATGCTTCGAGACCTATATATCTGTAAGAGGGGAACATACTCCCTATTAACCCATCTATAAACCCATTTTTTTGTTTATTCTGCAACGGCTGTTTCATACCTTCCGACTCCAACGAGTGTTACGCACGATCATGCGTGTGTATTACAATTATTGAATGGCTATTTGTTTTGTATTGTGTCAATGTATGTACATATCAAATTTCATTAAAATCGGTACAGTAGTTCTAGAGATAATCGACCAAGTCTGCAAATTCTCTTAATTTCTTACACCAGTGTATATATATATATATACATATATATATACATATATATATATATACCCAACAAACACAGGACTAACGGCAGCTTATCGGGCCAGTGCTGGAGGCACCGGTTGAACGACAAGTACGGGAGAATTTTGTCGGGCCACTGGCGGGTTGTTTACGAACCTCCGAAGGGGAAACGCTTTCCGTTTACGTGTTTCAGGGCCTGTTATGGGTTGATATGAATCGTACCGAAACCGTTTTCCCTGCATCGTCCCGGAACTGCACCTCCGATTCGTAACCACAAGTAACAGATATCTGCATCAGAATTATGGATTTGAAAGGGAAGGCGAAGATTAAATTTAACAGACTTTTCAAAAATATTTATTTCATTGTTGTGAAACTTCTTTCACGCGGAAAATTCCCATAATTTTCCTTGTATGTAAAGATTGTATTATGTGAAAAGTATTATGTGAAAATTCACATAATTTTCCTTGTATGTAAAGATTGTATTCTGTGTGTATGTTTTTAACTCCCTAGAAGCTTATAAAAACAGATGAAAATTAGTTTCATTGTTTATTTTTATATATTACTGGAGAAATTAAATATCTACTTAAAAATGGGTCCTTGTTTCACCACTCTTTATTTATAAGAGAGGAAATAGTGATAAAATTTGTATTTTTTTAAATTTCTTCTATAGTATATTAAAATAATAATATATATTTTTGTAGATAAAATATTCAAAATATATTTTTCAGGAAATTTACATATTCTAAGTATTTCTAATTGTTAGATGCCATTATAAAACAACTGATTTTGTAGAATTTTTTCTCGAATTTCATCGTATTAATTTTACAGTAACATATTCTTATAATACAAATTTGAATGAAAGAAAAAGAATTTTAAATTTACAGACCTTAGTTAAAATAAACAAATCACACATATTTAGAAAAATATTAATGTAATGTAATGTCAGAGACATAGACAGTAGATGTCATGAGACACCAAAAAATATCAAAAAATAAGACCCTTTATCCTCAGTACGTACATTGAAGAATATATATTACATTGTTTTTTTTTTGTAATTGAATCAGGATACGAGAAATAATATTTACAATAAGAAAAAAAAGGCCAAAAAATTAGTTTAAATAAATGTTAGAAATAAAAATTAAGGCAATTAAGTTTAAAATAATAAGTAAGTTATATTTAATAAATTAAATTGGCAGGTTTGAACATCCGTGAGTACAGATAACAGAACTGCACTTTGCAGGATCGAACCGAGGACTGAAGCATGGGAAGCAAAAACGAACGCCCCACACCAGCATTCCCTGATAGGGTATCAAGTGTGGAACTTCAATAAGAGGAAACTTCCTCGCATGGAACAGAAAAATAAAGGAAAAATGTTAAACACTATCAGAAACCACACTATCAGAATAACACTATCAGAATTAACCTGTGAACAATTAATGGACTGGGTAAGATTTGAAATATTAAGATCGGAACATAAATTTTTAATTTTTAAGTGGCCGTTCGGTTTTGGGATTTTTTTTCCAAAAAAATTCAATGCGTAAGTAAATTAAGTAATTTTGAAAGGTCCGATATTAATCCAATTTCAGTAATGTTTTCAGATAAGATTTTGACAAAGTTTCATGAAATTGATTTGGGATATTGAATTTTGACTAGGTTGTACATTTTGTTGAGGGTATCTTTGTACCCTTCCGCCATTAAAAAAAAAACATGGCTCAGGTTTGGTTTCCCGCCTAACAGGAAATTCATCATTAGCAGCGGGAATTTCTTTCCTCCGGATTACGACAGTTTCCTAGGATAGAAAATTGGTTTGAGAGATTGATTCGATCATTAATGCTAGTTAAGTTAGAGTCGAGAGCAATTCGCTTTAGATCAACCCAAATTTTAAAAATCACATTATGTTCGATTTCGTTCAAAATTACCACATCACATTGCATACCAAGATTATAATATTTTATACATTACATATACAATGTATTTTTCATTTTCATAATAAAACTAAACTTTTGAATGTAGTTGACTTTTTTATGCGGCCCGCCTGCCTTGAAAAAATTTACCATGTGGCCCAGATGCTGCAAAAGGTTAAACACCCTGCTTTAAGCTCATCAGCCTGATTCAGAGGTTTAACTTTTTCAGATTTAGGAATATAATCAAAAGTGGGTGTAGAAGAAAATTTAAACGCACACTTACTGTGCATAAGATTAAAAAGTTCTTTGAGATTGGGGATGTTAAACGTTATTTTGAAAAAAAAAAAATTCATGTTTTTCAAAAGTCCATAGTAATCACACATGGTTTCCATTACTTATTTCACTGACACATTGAATTGTGTTTTGTTTTGTTTTTTATTATTAAATTTTAGCATTATCTTTTGAGAATGTATTTTCGTTTTTATCAATGCAACTCTTGCAGAAGTGCCACGGACGGGTAAGGGTGACTCGGTAACGAATTTAACAATCCTTTTTACTGCTTGTGTGTGACATGGAAAATTGCGGAAGTCAGTACGTTGACTCTCCTGATCAGATTATTTTGCTTCCTTTAGAAACTGCTTTAGTTTGTAATCAGAAATATGCCTCGTTCTGTTACTTTAACATCTTTACGTACAATCATATCAATATAATCCTTGGCATCAAAGTTTATACGTTGAACTTAAAACTTTCCAATGCCCCCTTCATTTTTCAGTCCTTGCTTTTAGAATCCGGCGTAATCCAAGCTGTCTTACGTGGCTGCGATCAACTGATATCATACATAGGAGGAGATTTTCAGAAGCAGCAAAGTACGAATTTCTTTGAATGACTGGGTCAATTACATTTTTAAGAGTCTGATGGAGGTAACGTGAATAGCTTACAAGTTTCCACAAGTGCTTCGATCCATGGATATAAGATAGTTTCCGCTTTATGTGAAACGAAACAGATGCATATACTTACAAAATGTACTCAGTCAGTATTCGGAGATTTTTTTTGCAGTACATTCTGTTCCCACATACAAGTGAAGTATTCGGTTTGCTAATGTAAGCTATCATGAATAACAAAGTTTTCCTGGTTTTCTCATAGACAAATCAGAAGAGCACCTTCCAACAGAGATTGCATTAGACATTTCTAACAAATATTTTGGGTCCACACTTAAATCATCCTTAATTTCTAGTAATGGAATGCCATTTTCAATAGGTGATAATTCAATTACTGGAAGTTCATAGCAGTTTTCTAGTTGTTTACCTATTTCTCCTCCAAATTAGGACGTAGGCGCAGTTCATTTCCATGAAATAGACAAATCAACCACTGCAGTGGCCTTCTTAATTCCTTTTCAAATAAACGAACCACATCATTATTCAATCCAGTGTTCACGGCAGTTCCACCCATTCCAATTACAGTAATGTTTAAATTCTGGTTGTTGTCATTGAAAAATGCTATTATGCTATCTTATATACATTTTCCAGTGCCAGAAATCTGCTTCTGAAAATCTCGTCCTTTGTATGATATCAGATGATCGCAGTCATGTAAGAGAGAGCTTGGATTACCCCGGAATCTAAAAGCAAGGGCTGAAAATGAAGGTGGCATCAAAAAGTTTTTATTTCAACGTATAAACTTTGATGCCAAGGATTATATTGATATGATTGAATGGAATGATGTTAAAGTAACAGGACTTCCTATGAAGAGGCATATTTCTGATGACAAACAGAAAGCAATTCAATGTGTCAGTGAAATAAGTAAAGCAAACCATGTATGATTACTATGGACTTTTGAAAAATATGAATGTTTATTTCAAAATAACACTTTGCCTTTAAAGACATTACATTAATATTTTTCTAAATAAATGTGATTTGTTTATTTTAACTAAGGTCCGTTAATTAAAAATTGTTTTTTTCATTCCAATGTGTATTATAAGAATATACTACTGTAAAATTAAGATGATGAAAATTGCGAAATTCTACAAAATCAGTTGTTCTGTAATGACATCTAAAAATTAGAAATACTTAGAAATACCTAAGTTTCTTGTAAAAATATTTTGAATATTTTATTTACAAAAAATATATATTATTAATTTAATATACCATAAAATAAACAGAAAAAAAGAATTTTATCTCTTTTCACAAAAATATCTATTTTGAAGCACCTGAAAAATATTTCAGTAGAGCAATAAAATTTTATATTCAATACCAAAAGGCAGCTTTTGAAAGCTATAGCATAATGAAATTTCAAACCATCTTTTTTTTCGCCTCGTCATACTACAATGCACTAGTGTCATCTGATTGGACATTCAGTTGCACGTGATTGAAAAGGCGCCATTAAAGATTGATTACAAGTTCGTTGAAATTAATCCACAAGTAAGTTTCATTCGTTAGTCTTAAATTATTGCCTTTAGATTTTATTTAACACCCTTACATAGTGAACATTATTCTATTTCTGTTATAAGATAGTGTTTTAATCCAAGTTATATATGAATTGACCATATTTCAGATCAAACTCTACTGAACTGAGTGTATTGAATTAGCAATACTTATGGCACTTACGAGCACTTTCGTATGTATAAATAAAAACATTTTGTTTCGGAATAATTTAAGATTCGTGTTTCAGTTAATATTTTAGATGGACAAAGGAAGTAAATGGACTCTTGTGAAAGTCTTAAGTATTTGCTAATTAAATTAATATTTAGAATTGTAATTTGTACGCACTATTTAGATTTTTATATCCTTTAGAAAGTATAAAATACATGACACAAATATCAATTCCAAATCTACATAGTTGAAAAATAAAAATGTATTTTCATTTCCAGTATAATATTTTCCATTTTATTTCTTTAAAGAAATTTGAAAGAAAATTATAATGAAATTTTTTTTAATATGTTAATCCAAATTAAACATTTTTTTACTACTGGATTGATAAATCAGTTACACATGATTCCTCCATAGTAAATTCATGCATAGTATTCAATGGTGGAAAAATTGTCCATTTTCCTATTAAATATATTTTACAATGTTCTTATTGCCAGGTATCAATAGGCAACAAATTATCCATGTCTAAATGTTAAAAGATGGATTCAAAAACGTTCCACATTATAAAAGATTCTAAAAATGAACTTGTAAATCATACAAAAGGATCTATTGAATTCCTTATCAAATTGTGTTTTGAGTAAACTTTATAAAATACACTGCATTTTATACATTATAAAGAAATAAAGAACAAATATTCTTAAAATTTTTGTGTTCATAATTTAAAAGAATGTATTTAGTATAATTATATATTTTAATTTAAATGCTAAACACTAATAGGTATTTTTCATGTATAATCTTAATAGCCTTAAAATATAATTTTTTTAAAATTCTATTTATAATGTTCTATGTGTACACTCAATTGCTATATATGTATATGTTATTCCTACTGGGTGAAATTTCTTTATGTCTATCGAGAGCAAAGATATATTCAAAATTTCAAAACCAGATCAAAATATTGTTTAATCAGTATCCACATGTCAAGTAAATATTGAAACAATAGCAAATATTGGAGCATTTTTTTATTTTGAATATCTCATTAAATAAAAAGCTTATTTAAGGAACATTTTGAATTTCAATTGCTATTAATCAATATTTTGAACTGGCTTTGATATTTAGATTATATTTCTACTCTCTCTGAAGATATAAAATAAAACAATTTCACTCTTTAGGAATAACATAATGGTGCATACTTTTTGCAACTGAGTGTATATATTCTTGCAATTGAGTGTATATATATTTTCAAGAATTATTAATTTTTGTATGTATGTGAACTCCATTGTATTCCTGAATTCATTCAAAGAACCTCTGGAGTAATGAGAAGTTTAGAGTTTTAAATTTGTGTCAATATAGATGCCACGTGCATTTAATTTTCTAATTTGTATCGTGTTTGAAATCACTTTTATCAGTGTTATTAGAGATGATGGCAGTGAAAATTATTCCAAAATAGACTATTTAGATACATAAATTGTTTCTTAACTTATTAATTTGCATTCCATGTTTTTAAATTATATATTTATAAGTATATAGATTTGTAGATTATCAGAATGTGTACATACAAAAAATTGCTTTATTGTAATAGATATTGTACGATAAGAGTTTTTATAAATCTGAGAATGTTCTCAATAACTATCTATAAGCTGTTCATCTCTAAAGGTCTTTTGGAAATTATTTTGTTGTCATGCTGTGCAAAATAAATGTGAACTTATTGGCTTAATATATATATATAAAGGGTAAAATTAGTTTCTTTTCCCCTTTTTATATTAGTGATAAGCAAGTTTATAAAGAACTCTACTTTTCAATACTTCTTGGTTTGATAAAACATTAAATTTTTATTATGGCATTATAAGAAAATATTGGTTTTTTTACAGAATTTTGAAAATGGAATCTATTCAGAGCTTCAGGCTTGAAAGACAAATACCACTTGGATCTCATAACCTACGTAAGTTTTTAACGCCACTGAGCCTACCTTTTTTTATTCTCGAGATATACTTTTATTTTCAGCAGTGGACTTGTGGCCCAAATCACTGTTTTTAATATTTTTTTAGATTTATTTTTAACTAATTAAATTTTTTCTATGAAAAAAACTAAAAATATTTATTAAACAACTAAAAATTTCAAATTAGTTTTTTTAACTTAGACGCTAATCTGAACTTTCTCATAAACTTTGGTCTCAATAATTTGTGGATAGAATATTGATTTTCTTTATTTATTCTTTTTTAACTGTGAAGCTTGTTGTTAAGGTTTTAGGTGAGTGAGAAAGTGCAGTCCGGGGATTTCAGTTAACACGACTCTTGTGAAAGACTTTAACTCTTGCCAAAAAAAGAGATTTATATTATAAAATTATAAAATGCCAAGGTTTATTTAGAAAATATAAAATGTGTTCATAGACAAAGTTTGTTTATAAAATTGTAGATAAGACATCCATTGTGAGTTGTGGTTTATTATATCAAAATGTGTGTTTGATAAGTGAATGAAATAACCCTTTCTTAATAATGGAATAGAACTCCTGTATAATCAATGAATTCACGGATACAAGATACAGTTCCAAAAAGCAAAACGCCTGGTTTACAGAGTCTTTTATAATAACAGAAAAATGATATTTATATTATGAAAATGTGAAGTGCCAAGCTTTATTTATTCTTAATGGTTAACATTAAAATTTTAAAAATATTTTTAGAATTTCCTGATAAGTTGTTAGAGGTTCGTTGATAATTCATTACAGAAGTAGTAAAAAGGAAATTGCTTTTGGATGTATTAGATCATTAGTTAATGGGCTAAGTAATTTTAAATTTTGGTAAAATTTAATTTTATGCATGCCATAAATTTTTCTCTCTGTTAAACATGTTTATTCCATTTTAAGTCTTAATACTTATATAAAGAATTTGGATTAAATGAAAACAGTAATGAGTGATGGTGAAAATGTATTAAATGTGGTAATTGAATTGCTTGATGTTCTAAGACATAAAATTTCTGATCATCAAAATACAATAATTGACTTCTTGACTGAACAACTGACTTTATTATTAAACAATATCCTATTTTGCTACCCCCCTTGTTTAAGTATATAATCATCCTTCAAATCCTAATAGACCATTATTTTATATTTTTGATCCTGTACTAAATTTGTACTAAATTTTTTAAAATTCCACTGAGCATCTTGTTTAGCTGTTTAAAAAATGGGGGGAAATGCATTGTAAATTGTCTTTACTTTCTCAAAGTTTCATAATTAAATATGTTGATAAAGTTGTGCCTGAAAAATAACTCAACTGATTCTGAACATCAGTTGGAGTTTTATGGAAAGCCAAATTATATGGAAAGTTATACAATAGTTAGTTGAAATTGTTTCTTGGAAGTTTTGCGAGGTAGTAATCTAGTTCATGTATATTAAAGTCTTATTTAAATATTGTGCTAAACATATTCAGCACATTGAAAGTCTGATTACTTCTCAACTTTTAATCACCAGGCAATTTTTGGTATTAAATTATATGCTCAGTGCATATTCCATTATGTGTAATTTTCACTTAATCTGATTTGAAAATTCATGTGAGGAGAAATTTTTGGTTCAGTTAAATCAGAAAATTGTAGAAAACTTTTTAAAAAGTTGGTTTTTTCCCATTTTTTTCAAACTGTGACACTGAAAATACCGATTATGTCTTTAGCCCTAACATAGTTTTTAACAATGATATGATCCATAACAAAAATTCGATGCTACATTTTTTTTTCTTCTTTTATTTATATTACATTTATTTTCCTCATTGTATAACTTTTTGAATACTACTCAAACCAATTCTATTGTTACTCAATTTCAAAAAATCATATTTCAAATTTTAAGGATCGATCGGTAGTCAATGCGCTGAGAAGGGCCCTAGCTGAATTCAATTTGTATCCGTCCCAAATGTTAGAAGCACGCTACGCCTATGGTCCAAAGTATACATGTAAGGGGGTCATACTACCTTTTTTATTTCACTGATAAGCAAATAGACGAGTGCTCTGCACTAAAATGTTTTACTGATCTTGTTGAGAAGTATTGGAGAGCACGTGCACTGATTGCATAGGTGCTATTTTTGGTAGTGTGTGGCATTTGTAAAATAAATAAATAAATAATGAACTCTGCTTTTCAATGCTTCTTGGTGTCACAAATCACTCTAATTTTTATTATGGCATTGTAAGAAAATATTGGTTTCTTTACAGAATTCTGAAACTGGAATCCATCTTCACATTGTGATTTCCATGAAAAGATTCCACAACTCACTTGGCAGTGTGCTCGATTCATAATCTGTAAGTTCATTTTAACCTCACTGAACCCATTTTTTTTTTTATTCTCTAGATATCCTTTATTTTTTTCAGCAGTGAACTTGTGGGCAAAATCACAAAGTTGATAATATATTTTTTTTTAATTTATTTTTTGTACTTAAATTTGAATTTTTCTATGAAAAACCATAAAAAATATTTTTATTACATAATTCTTAATTAATAAACAACTCAAATTTTCAAATTTCTCTTTGTATATTTTATACGCTAATCCGAACATTTTCATAAACTTTGGTTGCAGTAATTTGTGGATTGATATTGATTTCCTTTATTCATTATATTTTTAACTGGCAAGCATGTTATTAAAGTATTAGGTATGTCTGAAAGTGCAGTTCAGGGACTTCAGTTAACCGTGACTCTTGTGAAAGTCTTTTATCATAACTGCTTACCAAAAAAAATTTTATATTTTTATATTATAAAGATATAAAATGCCAAGGGTTATTTTACTCTTGATAGTTAATGTTAAAAATTTTTTAATTTAATTATCAGAATTTCATGAGAAGTAGTTAGAGGTTCATTCATAATTCCTTACAGAAGTAATAATAATAATAATATTGCTTTTAGATGTATTAGATTATTCGTTGATGAGCTAATAGGTAGTTGAATGTCATTTGGAATACTAACTTCTGCCTAGTATTTAATTTTATTATTTCATTGTCAAATTTTGGTGGAGATCTGTCACATAAAATATATTTTTGTGAGCAGCTGTTATTATAAAGTGTAAGGATAAGGGCAGTAAAAAAATATTCCAAAATATATTATTTAGGTTCAGTTAATTATTAAATAATTGTTGACTATAATAAGGTTATGTTTGCAAGTGTGTAGGTTTTTTTATGGTGTATTATTTGGTTTATCTAAGTTAAGTTGAAAAATGATGCAAGCATACAAAGATTGACTGGCTGTCAATGTTGAGTGCAGTAGCATAGATTATTTTACAAAGTGCAATAAAATACTTTTAACTTTTCAAACCGAACTTCTAACCAAAATTTTAAAAAAAATTTAATGAAACTTTTAAAATTGGAAATATTTTCATGGATCTAAGGAATGGAACATAACACCTGTATTGTCAACTAAGTCATGGATAAAAGATGCAGCCCTAAAAGCAAAAGGCCTGGTTTCTGTATACTTTTATAATAATCATGTTACAACAGTATACAGAAACCAGGCTTTTTGCTTTTAGAACTGAATCGTTTATCCATGAATTTGTTGACTATGCGGGTTTTCTATTCCATTGTTAAGATCTGTGAAAATACTCTCATTAGCAAAATATTTTTTTAAAAACTTAAATTTGGGTTAGAAGCTTGGTTCAAAAAGTCTAAGTGTTTTTTCACGCTTTATAATATAATCTATGCCATTTCACTCAACATTGACAGCTAGTCAATATTACCCACCTCATTTTTCAAATTAACCTAGACTAATCAAACAATATATCATAACAATTGTTAATAATTACTGAATCTAAATAGTATATTTTGAATAATTTTTTACTGTGGTTATCCCTAATAACAGCTGCTCACAAATAAAAAAATATTTTATACACAGATCCCCACCATAATTTGACAATTAAGTAACAAAAGATATGCTCTATTAAAATACTATGCAGAAGTTAGTATCCCAAATTACTTTCTACCACAATTTTTGTAAAACCAATTACTGTGAAAGCTACATCATATAATAAAGTTTTACTTTATTCATTATTATAGTAATAGATTAGTTGTTAAAGAGTATTCACCCTTTTCACTAAATTTCTCAGTACAGTAAGACATTCAATCCTGTCAATTAAATGATTAGTTATTACAGATATAAATAAAATAGATTAGAATGCCTTGATAGAGTACAATAATTGAAAGCTGACTGAGAGACTTGAGATGACAACAAAATTTTCTTTTCACTATCGAGAATCACTCTCACGTTGAAAGTAAAGAAACACAAGAATGAAGATTGAATACTATATAAAATCTTAAATTTCTAAATCTGACCCAGCATCTGTATTAATGCTCTCTATGGCATGTTGTAATCAAATTTAGAAATTTAAGATTTTGTATGCTAATGTTTTACTTAGCATTCAATCTTTATTCTTGTGTTTCTCTACTTTCAACAGCATTATTGTCAATAGTGAAGAGGAAATTTTGGTGTCATTATAGACAAGTCTCTGATTCAGCTTTCAACGTTGAGCTGAAATTATGCTCAACATTAAAAACTTAATTGTACTCTTATCAAGGCAATCTACCCTATTTTATTTATATCTATAATAACAAATTAATCGACATGGTTGGATTTTCTACTGTACAGAGAGAAATTTAGTGAAAAGGGGAATACTCTTTAACAAATATTTTATAACTATTTTCTATTAGTATATTTATTTAATCAAGTAAATATTTTTTACATGATGTAGTTTTCACAGTATGTAATTGGTTTTACAAAAAAAATGTGGTAGGAATTTACTTCTTGGAAGTAGTTATCAATAAAATGACAACAGATTTAAAACTGCACTCATGTGTTGGGTGCTGTTTTGTATCAAGTTTTTTTAAACCCCTGTCTCAGAATTTATATTTCCTAATTGGATTTATTTAATTCTACTTTATCAACAATGAATTTTTCAACTACTTTCAACAATCAACTATTTTTACAACAATAAATTACCCTTTAATGTACAAAACTATGCAAAAAATAATTTTCTTATCTGCAGAGCATTTACTAACTCTACATAGAAAAATAATTTAAATAAATTCTTTTGATTCATAAATTATATCTGGGGATGGGAGTCATTTTCCTTTCACATAAATTTATGAACTGATTTTCTCTTTCTTTTTTTTCCCTAGATGCTGTAAAGATGGAGCCAGAGGTACAGCGAAAGGATCCTGTTTTGTAGAAAATATAGAAAAAAATTGTGTAAATGTGCTATGTACTTTCTAAATAAACTATTTTTACTTTAAACCAGCTCTTTTCTGTATTTAAAAACATGTGTGTCTATAATTTTTCTCAAAATTACAATAGAAGATATTACTATCATAGTACTATTTCTCAAAAATAGTACTATCAAGTGTTGGATATTAAGTCCAATATAATAGAAAAGAAAATATTTTTTTAAAATGACATAAGAATTTAATGAATTACTCTTTAATTCACAAAACTATGCAAAAAATAATTTTCTTATCTGTAGAGCATTTATTAACTCTACACCAAAAAATAATTTAAATAAATTCTGAGCAAGTTTTCACAAGCTCACAAAGATGGGCTTCATCATACACACTACACATTACTCAGGTTTGAAGAATGTATCAAATTTATGTTTATAAATTTATCAAATTATGTTAATAAATTTTATACTGGGGAAGTACAAATTTTTTGGGTTAATTATTAAAGTAGTACTGTTTTACGTACTATAATCTCATTCTAAATTTAAAAAAAACAAACTGTAACCTTAGATCGAGTGGAAAGATGATTTAGCTTTAATGGTTGGTATTAATGTTATCTTAACTTTCAAATTTGGGTAAATGTATCTTAATGCAAAATGAGGTTTTGTTCTAACAAGTAAACTAGTGATTCATATACAAATTTTTAGGTAATAACAAAGATCAGTATTTGGTAATACCTAAAAATACATAAGGCAAAACTGGAAAAAATGCTAGAAATATGAAGGCAAAAAAAATAATAATAAAAGTGAAAGGGTTGATATCAGAGGTTAATCGTCAATGAAATAATAATAATAAAAAGCATATAAACAAAAGGGTCCTACGTAAAACTTAGAAAAAATGCCGGCGGTCCGATTCTGGTAGAATGCTGGCATGATGCCCGGACCTACGGCACATTGCTGTTTACGAGATGGGTAGATGACGGTATGTCGACACCAATTATTGCTCCCGTAACCGGCCCGTCAACCTCCGGTTACGTTCCGGCTATCTGTCCGCATCGATGGCTTAATCGCGGCTGCCTAACGGTTCGTAGTCGGATGAACGATGGCTCGAATCCTACCGGAAGCGGCCCGGCAGTCGACGGGGTAGTCGCGGGCGAGAGGACACAGCCGTGACGGAAACGATACTGACCTAATGCGCCGGCCCGGCAGTGGTGAAATCGGCTGGCCGGAACCTTCCGACCCCGGCCCGATGCTTCTGTGTTTGTTGGGTATATATATATATATATATATATATATATATATATATATATATATATATATATATATATATATATATATATATATATATATATATATATTTATATATATATAAATACATATATATATATATATATATATATATATATATATATATATATACATATATAATATATATAATATATATATATATATATATAAATACATATGTATATATATATATATATGTATATATATATAAATACATATGTATATATATATATATATATATACATATGTATATATATATATAAATACATATGTATATATATATATATATGTATATATATATATATATATATATATATATATACATATATACATATATACATATGTATATATATATATATATGTATATATATATATGTATATATATATATATATATATATATATATCTATATATATATATATATATATATATAAATATATATCTATATATATATTTATATATATATATTGAAAATTTGAATAGTTTTCGATCGGATACAGATCAGCAACCTATTCAGAGGAAACAAAATGCACAATCAATTTATTTGTGATAACAAATATATTTCTTTTATTCTGTGAATTACGCTAAATAGATAAATAAAACTTGTTGAACCGATCTCAAAAATTTTTAGAATTTAATTCAAGCGTTATATAAATACACAGTAAAGCTTTCATAATTCAAGAGAGTTCTACAGTTTTCGAATCTTATTTTCTTAACTTTATATTAAATATCGCTGAAGTATACGAAGAATCATTTCATTTGCAGCAAAGGAAAGCATTGAAACATTTTGTATTTTCAAAGTTTCTTAACATAACATACTCTCAGCACGTCAATGAACTTTTAAATGAATTCTAAAAAAGTGAACAAATACTTCAGAATTGCACGTCTCTGACAATTTTTAAAAAGTTACTGTATTCTGTTGAGATAATTCTTTTTTTTAGTTATTTTTTGTCCTCAGACATTTTTCCAGTAATCTGTATATATAAAACATTTCCGCAACTGTCTGACAGATAACGCACAGACCAAACCACTGGACCTAAAGGGTTGAAATTTTGCATGAGATTTTTCTTAGTTTAGGAGTGCACTAAGAAAGATTTTTAAAAAATTCTTCTTAGATTTTTTAAAATTAAATTTTTAAGCTGTTTTTGAAACTTTATAAAGTTTGCGTTTAAAATAACAATTTGAGGATTATAAAATTTATATCACGAGAAAGATCATAAAAATTCCTTTCAAATGAAATCTTTTTAGAATCTTTACCTCCCTTTTCTGATTTTTGGAGAATTTTTAAAGATTAATTTTTAGAATTTAATTTTTGAATTTATAGAGAATAACACTTCTACCCTAACTTTGGGTATGTATATCTTGAAGTGGCACTATAAATAATTTCATTCAAACACAGTTCTTACATAACAACATTGTTTATTCAAATATTTGCTTATGTAAATATTTGGATAAACATTGTTGTTATGTAAGAACTGTGTTTGAATGAAATTATTTAGAGTGCCACTTCAAGATATACATACCCAAAGTTAGGGTAGAAGTGCATATTGTCTATAAATTTCATTTATTAAATGCTGATCACGTGGTTTCTTTTCTTTTTGGGATACATTAAATTAATTTTGCGTTACGTGCATAACAACGAAATAAATTTGACAAAAAAAATATTGAAATTCGGTAAAACATAAAATTTGACCACTAGACAAATTGGGATGAAAGTTTTTTAAGAATTTAATTCAGAATAGTATATTTTATGGATATTAAACATACAAATTAATTGCATACTTTGACCATTCTATTTAATTTGAATATTTTCTTCTACATTATTTTGTATATAAAAATATCCGCTGCGATTTTTTTTATAAATATATATATTTTTTGGCATTAATTGCATACATTGACCGTTGTATTTATTATAAATATATATATTTTTTGGTATTAATTGCATACATTGACCCTTGTATTTAATTTGAATGTACTCCGTAGCGAAGCACGGGTATTCAGATAGTAATGAAATATTTTCGATTAGATATTAATTAAATTCTTTAAGCCACAAGAATGTGCTCTCACAAATGCAGGAGATTCAATTGAGGTATAAAAGAGTCATGCAGTATCGAAAGATACTAAGAGAGATTTCTAATAGTCTGACACCTAAGGAAAGGGAAATGCTAATAAATAATTAAAGTATAAAGCATGGGCGAGCAAGATAACCACTGTTTAGAGCCATATGGGAACGTCTGTATAATTAGAAGAGCCAAAAGCAGAAAGAAGTTATATTTGATATTATGAAAGAAAGTTTTGTGTGAAGAGTTCTTGCGAAAGTGAAAGAGCCGCAGACTGGCCACCCCTTGTATAGTGTAATAAATGAAATGAAGTATTAAAAGGAAGAACTTTTCACATTGCATTTCGTAACTGCACATCCTCAAAAAGGCAAAACTCTGTCTATAACTTCCTTAAGGAAAACAATGATATAGCAGTTTAATCGACAACTAAACTTTAAAACTCTGAATATTGTGTTGTAAGTGTCATGGGCATGGAAACATTTTGTATAAATGTATGTGCAGTAGGTAAATATTATTTTATCCAAAACTTGAAAATTCGTCAGAATTCGACGCTTAAAAATATAAGATATCGTTTTGTCTGGAGACATTCAATGAAACTGAACTTCTGGAAGTTTGGAAAAAAGGTTCAGTAGTCATTACTCCTTGGTCTGGAAATCGAAAAAATATTTTGATACAAAATAAATGAATGCATAAGTTTTGATAGAAAAGAAATATTTTATTTCAGCTTCAATTAGAATGATGTTAGAAAAATATTTTGAATCAATATCTATTTATCTAAAATGAAGTTTAATGTAATAAGATCAAAGACGTTTATCCGAAATTTTCATAAACAGGTGTTTGTGAAGTGTTAAATTATAACCTGTTGTGAAAACATCAGCGTAGAACTGGTTCGGAAGCAGCGTACTTGAAACTAGACGGAACTGGTTTTATTTCACTCCTGATCGCCTAATCGGACATTCTCCAGGTCTTCCTACAAAGTTTTAAAAGTACGTTGCCAACAAAAAAGGTGTGGATTTTTCTCCGGCCGAAGGACATTATAAAAAGTCTCTCCTCGAGGGTTCTCGGCGAAGCTGACGTCTTTGTTCTTGGAGAGAGGGTGGTCTGAAGCACGTGGTTGCGCGAGTAATAAAGTGTGACTCAACTGGTCTACGAAAGATTTACAGAAATACGGAATTGTCCGATGGTTCCTGGTTCCTTTGCTGAGAATTGTATTTTCCAAGAGCACATAGTCTTCGTGCTAACAATTGTGCTGACCTCAACATGCGTGGTATAAATGGTGATGCACCACGTGCAAAATATTTTTTTATGCTCTCCTAACTTGTCCTAAATAAAGTGTGGTAAGTGAATTCCAGTTTTATTCTTTTATTTTTTTGCAATGTGCTGATCTTATATAATCACGGCCACAACTAAATATCCTTTACATAACCGAATCATGTTTTTCTATTTTCTTTGGGTGATTTCAGGTGCACAGGTATACTAAGTTATGGAACACCAAGATACATTTTGAGATACAGGGTCGTCCAAAATTATTGAGTGCATTTCATGTTTGAAAAAATAGAACAAATTGACGTATGTATATGTTTATTGTTTTCTTAGAAATATAATTTAAAACAGTTTTACACAACAAAATTTTAAGCATCAAATAATTTACACATAAGCCTGTAGATGGAGCGACTATATTTCGCAAGAAAATTTTACTAATTGCGTCAGTCTTCAAATGGCTACCGTACAGGAAAAAGAAATGTGCGTTTTGTGGTGCCATGACAGAAAATTCGCTGTAACTCATTTTGTTCTTTTTTGTCAAACATGAAATGTTCTCATTAAGTTTTGGAACGACCCAGGGTGGTCGAAATTTGAAAAAAATACAAAATGAGTTACAACAGATTTGCCTTCAAGGAACAACAAAACGAACATTGCTTTTTCCTGTACGGTAGCCATTTGCGGACTAATGCAATTATTAAATTTTTCTTGCGAAATGTTGTTGCGCCATCTACTGGCTTATGTGGAAGTTATTTATGTTTAAAATTTTGTTGTTTAAAACTGTTTTAAATTGTCCTTCAAAGAAGACAATAAACATGTACCTCATTTTTTTCTTTAAAAAACATAAAATGCGCTCAATAATTTTGGACCATGCTGTATTATAGGCCGCTATAATTACAATATATACTAGAACTGAAAGAAAACATTTCATTATAAGAAAAAAAAACACTGCTTAAAGAGAGTGCTTAAATGTGAAACACTACGTTGTCTTTTATTACTACTCAGCGCTGAAAAAGCTGAACGCTGCATTCTACAGTTCTTCAAATAAGCATTCTACAGTTCTTCAAGTATGACAATTATACATGTTATTAACTAGGGAACCTTCATTTTCTAAATTTCATATATACTTTTAAATATTTAAGGATATTTTAATTTTGAATATTAATATCTACGTAATAAAGTATCTGTATATTATGTATCTATATATTCATGCATCTATGTATTAAACCATATATATATTAATGAATCTATGTATTAAAGTATCTATGTATTATCTATCTATATATTAACTCGTCAAAAATATTTACTGCAATTTTTTCTTTACTTATATCATTATCATAATCATTTAAAGAAAAGTTATTTTCCTTTCAAACTTTCAGAAACCAGTCAATGATAAATTGCATTAAGAAAATAAAAATTAAATAATTATAATACACACACACACACACACATGCAAATAACATGAAATTTACAACATGCATTAGCGGAGGTGAGATATACAAATGATTAGAATTTCAGCGCAGACGCACATCACGCGCGCCTGTGGCGCCACTTCAAAGCACTATTTAAGGCTTGGAGATTTCGACGATTTCAAGTTCGGCAATTGTGTTTTTCTTGTGGTTTTTCAAAAAAACGATCAATTATGCCTCGTCGAAAACAGCGATCATCTTTTGATCAAGTATCCGAGTTCGACAGAGGAAGGATAGTGGCCTACCGAGATTGTGGATTATCTTTCAGGGAAATCGGTAGTCCTGTTGGACGAAACCAAACAACTGTAATGCGGATATGTGATCGTTGGATGCAGGAGGGTACGACGGACCGGCGTGTTCGATCGCATCCACCTCAGCGCACCACTTCACGTGATGACAGGCAAATTGTGCGCATGGCAGTGACGGATCGCTTAGTCACATCACGAACCTTAGCACAGCACATGCAGTCTCTAATGCATCATCCAGTGTCTGCGCTTACCATTCGACGCCGTTTACAGCACAGTGGTCTGTCCGCAAGTCGTCCATTGCTTTGTCTACCCTTGACGCAGAACCACAGACGTCTCCGCCGCCAATGGTGCGATGACAGAAGGATGTGGACGGCAGAATGGAATGAAATTGTCTTTACTGACGAGTCACGTTTCTGTCTGCAACACCACGATGGTCGCATTCGAGTCTGGAGACACCGTGAAGAGAGGATGCTGAACAGCTGCGTTATGCACCGCCACACTGGTCCTGCACTGGATATTATGTATGGGGCGGAATTGGATATCACTCTCGTTCACCTCTTGTACGCATTGCCGGGACTTTAAACAGCCAGCGCTACATCTCCGAGGTGTTGGAGCCAGTTGTCCTTCTTTACCTTCAGGGCTTGCCCACAGCCATATTTCAACAAGAAAATGCGCAACCACACGTGGCACGCATTGTCCAACGGTTCTTCGTCAATCGCCAGATTGAATTGCTTCCCTGGCCGCTTCGCTCTCCGGATCTTTCGCCGATAGAAAACATGTGGTCCATGGTTGCTATACGATTGACCCAGATTCCATCCCCAGCTGCCACAGCATATCAACTTTGGCAACGTGTGGAAGCTGCTTGGTATGCTGTACCCCAAGAACTCATCCAAAGTCTCTTTGAATCAATGCCGAGGCGTGTGGCAGCGGTGATCTCCAACAATGGCGACTACTATGGCTAATGATTTTGGCAGGAACCACACTTCACAGAAGTCTATAAATTTCATCATTTGATACTTGGTCAACATGTTATCTATAAAATAAATTTTGTTGTGATATCTCTTGTCTTTCTTCGTGTTGCAATTTGGGTGGCCATCAGTATATATATATATATATATATATATATATATATATATATATATATATATATATATATATATATATATATATATATATATTTATATAATTTCAGTAACGAACGAAATGTTCAATTGACTGTATGAACGTTTCTTCAAATTTTTGAGATCATGGTTCTCTGAGATCATATCTCATCTTTTCATAGATCTCTTGAATGTCTTTCATGTTCTATACTATAGCAAACCTTAATTGTAATACTTCCCGGAATAATATCCTGCTTTACTTTTATATCTGTTTTAATATTTCGAAATTATACATATATATATATATATTTATATATATATATATATATATATATATATATATATATATACACTGAAGTGCCACTGAATTAGGGATAGCAAAGCCTATGCAAATTGTGTAGCGCTGCGCATCATGTATGAGCAACTGAGGGCACTGTGGTAACTTCATATATAGCGCGTACTGTGGTTGTTCTGAATTAGTTGTTGGAATTGCCAGTATGGGTAAACTGCCTAATTTAGACGCCTTCGATCGTGGACAAATCGTAGGTGCGCGACGCATGGACCATTCAATTTCCGAAATCGTCAGACAGCTATTTTTTTCAAGGTCGACAGTGTTAAGAGTATACCTAGAATACATAGATGGTGGGAAAAGAACTAGCGATCGGGCAAACTGAAAAGGACAATTAGCCTTGACAGTGCGTGGTTAGAGACGGCTCAGGCGTATTGTACGTAGCCAGCCAAGCCAAACATTAGTTCAAATTACCACCCATTTTAATGACGGTGCCAGTCGTACAGTCAGTAAACGGACTGTGCAACGCTTGCTTCACCGTATGGGTTTCGGGAGCCATCGACCTACGACAGTACCATTGCTCTATACTCGCCATCGGACTGCACGTCTTGCCTGGGCAAGAGAGCACAGAGACTGGAGTGTAGAGGACTGGAAACGAGTAGCATGGAATGATGAGTCTCGATTCCGACTACTTAACGCCCACGGGAGGCTGAGAATATGGCGTCAGGCTCATGAAGCCATGGGTCTGCATGCCTGGCTGGAACTGTGCAAGGGCATGGTGGCTCAATCATGGTCTGGGGTATTTTTTCGTGGCACAGTTTGGGATCTTTGGTGCGTGTACCAACCTCGCTCAAAGCAATTCGGTACGTAGAGTTGCTGGGTGATCACCTCCATCCGTTTATGCTGTTCTGTTATCCGCACGGTAATGGAGTTTTTCCAGCATGACAACTGTACCTCTCACAAGTCCCGGTTGGCTACTGGCTGGTTGGATGAGCATTCCTCTGACTTCTCTGTCATGAATTGGCCACCTAGAAGCCCAGACTTAAATCCTATTGAGCATCTTTGGGATGTTTTGGAACAAGGCGTGAAAGGCCATCACACAGCACCAAAGAACCTTACTGAATTATGGACAGCTTTAGCCAATATTTGGCAAGCCATTCCCGTGGACCGTTTCCAGAAACTTGTTGAATCTATGCCTCGTCGTGTGGCAGCCGTTATCAAGGCCAGAGGAGGCCCAACTCGCTACAAGGTAGGTATCCCTAATTCAGTGGCACTTCAGTGTATATATATATATATATATATATATATATATAGATATATATATATATATATATATATATATATATATATATATATATATGGTGCAATTTGGTCTACTTGTTCTCTGAATTAGAACTAGGTATTAATACCAAAAGAAGTAAATTTTAATTAAACACATTTATTATTTTTTGATTATGCAAAATTATATACAGATTTACAAACTCCCCAGAGGGAGAGAAATAAATCCAACCTGTTACATCGTATAAGGTCTCTCTGCTTCTCTTTTTCACCAGCTCTGAGCCTGGATAAAGCTTATCATCCCCTGGACGCTTGTCCAATCAAAAACCTAGTACCGAGGATGTCCGAACGTAACTGCGAACAGTGCATCGGGACATGCTGTCATTGGCTTATCCAACTCACACCCCTCGGACTCGTTGCCAGGACTCGTTACCTGTTGCTATGCGGCTTCCCTTTGTGGAAAGTACCGATTTGAAAATTTTTAGGTTATTACCTTAAAATGAATTACATTTCCACCCCGTTTAAAAGGGTGCAGCTGGAGTTGATCAAGTTCCAAGGGTACGCTCTCAAAGCGAGACGATTTAAAGTTAAACATTTTTGGCCATGTGTATTAATGTACACATCCTTGTACATTTATACACATGGCAAATGCAAATGCAGAATCAAACATGGAATTAAAATAGCAAATTGTGGTCATCCTGGGATGAAATAATATAAATGGGTAATAATATGAAATCATGGATACGCTAATAAAATGGTAATGTAACATTAAAATATCAAAATAAGGATAAAACACAAGATCATAAAAACATTTGTAATAATAATAATAAAAGATACCAATATGAAATGATGAATTGATGAAAATAGAAACTTCCAACATTTTGTTGGGCAAAAAGTGAGCATTCTCACAAAATGATTCTTGAAGGCTAATCTAACCTGAATTCTGGAACTTTTATTCCAGTGGGAACTATAATGCAATTGCATAATCTATATATATATATATATATATATAACGCGTAGGTATGCGGCACAAAAATCGACGATATTTCTACACTCCGAATGGCAACGGCTGTAACTACCAGATGTAAGCATTAGCGGCCGTCCGCAATATGCAACCACGTGTCAACATAGATTTACGCACTGAAATCAGGAATGCTCGAAAGCGAGATGCACGATCAAATGAAAATTGGGAACAGTCTCAAGAAAGAAAGCGAAGAAGAAATAATTCATTAAGAGAGAGCATAAATGTTCGTGAGGTTACTCTTAACCGTCGCCGTTATAGCATCCGACAGCCAATAATAGTTAATTTTCTACACTTTTTTCAGTACTTGCTGAATTTTTACTCTATTTTATAAGTAAAGAAATTTTCCCAACAATTTATTATCTGATAAGATAAAATGTATATATCTGAATTGTGAACAATAGTACATACAGAGAGTGATGTAATCCCCGCTATATTTAAGTACTTGCTGAATTTTTCCTCCATTTTTTAAGTGAAAAAAATTTTCCCCAACAATTTCTTATCTGATGCAACGGTAAAGTGTAGATATCTTAATTTTGAAAAAAATTACATACTGAGAGGGATGTAATTTATAAAATCATTGGTGTTGGGTTTCTCAGTCTTATCTTTAATTATGTTCAGAAGTAATGGAAAGTCACATTTTTAAATTACGATGTTTTAGAATCAGCCCTTTAGAGAATACCCCTTAACAAAGTATATTTATGATGACAGGTAATGGTAACATTCCTTACATATGTTTCTTTCAGTTGAGTTGTTTTGTAAAAGAAAGTATAAAAATAAAAGCGACCATACTGGTCGCGCAGCGGCTAGTAATGAAAAAATCATCCAACACTTGATGGGTAAAAGTGAGCATTCATTTTTCACAAAATGGGATACTTAAGGTGTATCTGACCTGAATCCATGAACTTTTGTTCAGTAGAATGAAATTGCAATAATAATGGGAAAACATCCAGCATTTGTTGGGTAAAAGTGAGAATCCATGTCTCACAAAATGGGATACTTAAGGTGTATCTGATTGGAAACCCTGAACTTTGTTCAAGTGCAACATATAAGGAAATTGCAATAATAATGGGAAAAACGTCCAGCATTTCTTGGGAAAAAGTGAGCATACATTTCTCACAAAATGTGAATTCACACAGGTGAGTGACATAACAAGGGTGAGTGACATTGAGTAACATAAAAATCCACATCCCTTGACTAGTCATAGTTAGTCAAAAATCAATAAAATATCCTCACTAGTTTATTTAAGTGTAAAACTTAGTTGCATGGTCAATAATAACATGTAAGTATTTCTTACATGTAGAATTATAATAGTTTAAACCTCCTACGGTATCGATAGAAAGCATGTCGAGGGATTCTTCAGAAGGAGACAACACTTGTAATAGCCCAAACTTTTTGTGGTGGGACATTTTATTAGCCGGCAAACCTCACAGTGTTTGACATAGTTACTAATGTCTTTAATTACGTCCTGCCAGTAATACTGAGGTGAAATTAAACTTAACATTTTTTTCATTCCTGGATGTCAGAATTCGTGATGAATTTTTTCAATTAAAGAGAAGTGGTGCAACAATTTCCTTTATGCCCTTTATTGTAATAATCCAAATATCGTTAACCTTGCTGGATTTTATAATATATTCATTATCTAGATATTGATGATCCATTGAGTTTTCCTTTTGTATTAGATGCGTCATTTGTAAAATATGATGCGAGCTCGGATTCCTAGAGAGCATATTAGCCTCGAAATTGAAAGATCCCCTTTTATATTTAATTTTGTAATCATACATAGACAATTTAAGCAACCAATGGAATAATCTCCTGGTTAAATGCTTGATATTTTTAAGCCATACTAGGGCGGCATTGTCCGGGTGTATTGTAAAGTGACGACCATGTAGGTAATGATAGTATTTATCTACAGCGTCGACTGTCGCAAGATATTCTATTTCGATGATCGTTTATTTTTTCATAAGGTCTTAATTGTCACGAGTCGAAAGAAATGGGAAGCTATGATCCATCAGGATATTCTTGCTTCAACACAGCTTCAAGAGCTTCTTGCGAGGTATCCACATGCAAATGGCATTTATAACTTGGGTTGAAAAGAGACAAAATTGATTTAGAAATTAGAGAATCCTTTTAAATTTTGAAAAGCTTTTTGGCTTTCTTCAGACCAGACCCATTTTTCATCCATTTTAAGAATTTATTTAGGGGTAAAAGTAATTTTGCATAGCTAGGAATAAATTTATGATAAACATTAATACTGCCAAAAATATTTGCAGTTCTTTTACATTTTTCGGCGGAATTAGTTTTTGAATAACCTCAATATTAATGTTACTAAGTGAACACAGCCCCTTTGAGACTTCATATCCTAAGAACTTGATTACGGTTTTACCAAATTGTCATTTCGATTGTTTAAGCTTAATATTTCTTTTTTACAAATGGCAAAACTTTTGTTAAGATGCTGTAAATGTTCTTCACAAGTTACCGAATAGACGATAATGTAGTCAAAATAGTTAAGATCAAAATTAACCTGGTGTTTCTTTAAAATTTGTCTTATCTTCTTTGAAATATGTTAGGCGCGTTTTTCCATCCAAATGGGAACATCAACCATTCGTATAGACCACAATTTGTCGTGAACGCTAGTTTTTCAGTGTCACTGTCATCGATTTTGATATTCCAAGAACATGATGTTGAGTCTAGGGTAGAGAAAAATTTTGCCTTAGTTAATTGGTCTAATAAAGCATCTATTCTTGGGACAGGTTTCGGAGTTAGATTTTGCAATTTGATTTAACTTCCTATAAGCGATACACATTCTCGTTTTTCTTCCTTCATCCTTTTTCATGACTAACGTGATGGGTGCAGCATACGGACTATATAATGGACATATGATTTTTGCCTCTAACATTTTTTCGATTGGCGTCGCAATTTCTTTATTACCGGGAGGTGAAGCGCGATATGGCCGTAAGGACACTGGCAATTCAGAAGTAAATATTACCTTCTGTGGCTAGAGCCTTATACAACCCAATTCATATCGCATATTATGTCAAATTTTATTAATAATATTTATAATAAAAATTGACGAATTAAATTAGATATTTCTTACACTGTGTATACCAGTGAAATATTCTGAAATATGCAATGAATTAATTATTCTTCATTCCCCTAGAACACATACATGCAGTAAACTTAAATATTTTATTTAGAATAGGGTAGTAGAGGGTAAAAACAAGTTAAATAACAAATTTCTCTTTAAAAGACAAATCAACATTTCAAGAGTCCTAGATAAACACAACTGAAATAAAAAAAAATAATTTAGAACACGTTACTTTTCCCATTACTTTGAGATTTATTGACATTCATCCCGATAGCATCACTTAGAAAAGTTATAAGGTTTGACAAATTCTTTAATTCTGGCATTTGAGGGAGCATATCAGCAGCAGCAATCTAATTTTAAAACAAACCACTGACATCCCATAGCGCAGTCATACGCAACCTTTTCTTTTCTCGGGCCACATGCAAATGTTTGCTACTTTCCGTGGGCCGCATAATAGTACACTATACCTCATTATATAATAATATAAAATATAAAACTCCAAACCTAAATGTATTCAAACGTTTATTTGAAAATTATTATGATTGTTATTTTCATAGTGTGACAGTTTTTTGATTATTTTAGATAAATCAGGTTTAAACTTGCTACATTCTACTGTCAATACGTCATCATGATAAGAATCAGTAAGCCGATTTCTATTTACATCCTTCGCATATGCCATTTTGAAATTGAATGCTTTACAAATATACGTTAATGTGAACAACGTGAGCTGCAAACGGCACATTTTTGTACGGCCCAGTTGACCAGAACAGCGGGCCAGTGATCTGAACGTCCGTGGTTCGATGCTCGTCGCTGCAAATCCAACGCTGTGTTCACTAAAGGTTGCCGAGGCACGTAAAATAAGTCATGGCTGCAATGACCCCCAAGTTCTCAAATTTACCTCTGGGGTCAAGTGTTCCGGTCTCGTCACTTGTCTCGGTTCAAAATTACGGGACCGGTCATTTAGCCAAGTGGGACTCCGCCCCTTGTGGTGCTAATTCAAAACAGGAACGGCCCCTTTCAGCCCAATAGCCTATTAGGACCTGATGAATGGAACTTCCCACCAGGGAGCATTAACAACAACAACAACAACAACACATTTTTGTACAGTTTTGTATTATTGTGGCACTAATTTTCAAAATTGTGTTTGTAAAAGCATCTGTCAGATAATGAGAGTGAGTGTTTCGAGCCGCACATAAAATCTTAGTGGGCCGCAGTTTGAGTAACCCTGGTATAGTGGTTTGTGCCGCAAGAATCCACAAAGTAAGTAAGTGTCCGAATCTCGAATAAGAAATGGACGTTCTTGAGCTGTTCCCATTTAGGGAGTAGTGTTGGTTCGCTTCTATGGAGCTTTCATGATCAGTAGTCAACAAAAATTGCAGTGTAAATGGGCGGATGTCATTAGAACAAAAGTAGAGCGACTCCCAACTGCCCAGCTGCAGCTACCTTACGGGAATGTCAGCAGGATAGGCTGGGCGACTTAAGAAAACTTAAGGTGCTGTAAAACTTTGATAAAATTATTTAAGTAATAATAACACAACAAAACTTATAGTTCAGACCCGTCCGGTTGGCATAAAATTAGAAGGGCAACTTAGAAGTTGCAGCGCTCGAACATACAACAAACTAAAGCAAGCCCCCCCCCCCCAATCTCGTCGAACCTGCCTCATTAAGTTCGCTTGGAACATGGAGAAGGCGAAACTTGTATGACATCATACACCTCATAACGGGGAAAAAAATCTGAATGTAATGGAAAAAATCAGCGTAACGCCGAAATAATGCAAAATTTATGCCAGTCTCAAGACCTTGCTGCGTTGAAAAAAGAAAAAAAAACGCATTGTGTTGTCACGAAAACTTTTGAGTCACAGTTTCGCTTGCCGCACAGACAAAATGCCCCTCACACAGAAAAAAAATATCTACTCATAGAGAGTTTCCTTTCTATATCATCTCCTGCACGATTTTTTTTATCTTTCAGGAATTCGTTGGAGTCCTTTAAAATTATAAAACGGAATACTATTTTATATTTTTGGAAAGGTGTGTGGTTGTGTAGCTAACTTTTAAAGATAAAGTTTTTTTTCTTTATGAATATTCTCAAAAACTCCTCTTTTCGAAACTACTTTGATGCGGGGCTATTTTTTTATATATTATCAGCATTAGAACTGGCTGCATTCTAAGGAACTATCCCTCAAGCATATACAAATTGGACAAAAGGCTTATAAATGTACAGATCTCGTAAATACTAACGAGGATGTTTTAGGATCGTTAATTTATGGTCTGTAATTAAGTATGTCAAGGAGTATTAATATTCGCTCCTGTGTAGGAAGATAATGGAAAAGATTTACAAAAAAATTACTTTTCATGCACAGTGTTCAGATATATACTGTTATCAATTCATCTTTGAAGGTATCAAACCATTCACCCCTCATCTTAGATTTTTGAGTTTATTGGAAGCACATTTGCATGACATTGTAAATGTCATAAATTCGCATATTTTTTTAAGATTTCAGCCCTTTTTAAAAAGGCCATTAAATTGGTGCTATTGTTCGTTGATATCGTGGTTATCTACTATTGGAACGGTGGTATCAATAGAAACTCGGTAAGGCAGAACGAAAGAAATTGCAAAACTTTCTCGTTCATTACAAAGTTTGTTAAAAATGTTTTCAAAGGACAGAAACGAAAAGCTTTCCCACCTTTCGATAGAAATAGTTGCTTCCATTTTCCGTTAGTTTTAGTTCTCAAAAATGATACAACCATCAAAAATCTGGGACAGAGATATTTCTTTCTAGCTCTACAGCAATCTATACTAAGTAGCGAAATAAAAGAATATATAAATATCTCTTGCGTTTGAGTCTTTTTAAAATGAGCATAACTCAGCATAACTGATAATTTAACAAAAGCTATTTTTGTTAAATATCTTAATAAAAGCTATCTCTAAAGTTTCAAGTTGAACAATATCTTTGTATTCTGACTCTTAGAATTTTATCATTACGTTATATTTTTTAACACTTAAAGTTTTCTTCCTTTTACCACTTAAATCTTTTGAAACGCTATTACAACTTATGCATTTCTTATATCTTTTATCCTTACATTTATAAAAAAAGGCACGAAAACGATAGTTTTGATTTAACATAAGACGTTAACATTTTCCCCAGATCACTATTTCAAAAATTTTGCAGAAACTTTTGCTTAACTAGGCATTTATTTGAAGTGTCATTTCCAAGGAAATGATCCTAATTTATTTCATTTTTCTTCAGGCGTAACGAAGATAGTCCATTCAAAAAAACTAAAGTAAAATAAAAATAAATTACAAGATAACATTCAAATTTCAATAAAAGATCATCACTTATCATTCTCATTTATTTGACTCTTCTAGGAAATTTTATATTTTTACTGTAAACTGACATAAAACATCAAATGGGTCGATTTCAAAGACCTTTTATGGATGAGTTTTGGATCATTAGAGAAAGAATTTTTCTTTGTAGTCTTTTAAATAGCTAACAAGTTAGAAATATTTTCTTATTACCCTACGCATTAAACCGGGTTTAAAGTTTGAAAGAATATAAAATTTTGTTTAAGAATATGCTGTATAAGAAGTTCCTAAAATGTAATAAATATATAAAGAGAACAACACACCAATAAAAAAGTTTCATTTCCTGGAACGATTCTTCATAATGGGTTTTATATTCAGGCATCTTCTTGAATATTTGATACTTCATGAGTTCTAAATATCTTTCAATAAAGATTTATTTACTTCTTACCGTCTTAAATTTGAAAACATTTTAATTTCTAATCTTTCCACAATAGAAGTTTACTGGGTAAAAAAAAGGATAGTGTATAATTTCTGTAGTTTTAAAGGGAAAGAAGTTTTATGGCTTGTTTTGAGCCACTAGAAATATCTATTTTATCGTGTCGCACGTTTAATCGAGTTTGTAAAATACCTCAATGTTTACAGACTTGTGTTCGATCTAGTTCTCGTCAAGGCAGGGGGTCGTTTCAATGGTAACCAAACGTTTGAAAGAATGATTAAATATCGTTAGCCAAACACATAATAATATCGATGTAATAAAAAAACCAACTGTGACAAAACAAATACTACAAAAATGTTGTCCAAATATACTGCATAGTCTACTGCATAGAATAATGGGAGATATATGCAAGGGAAATTCGTTGAAAATATGAATCCGTCACCTAAGTACGGTAGCTATGTTGGTAAAATCCATACCAGGAGTTTTAAGTCACGAGGTCGATCATCACACCTGGTGCACAGTCATTACAAAGTGTTGTACTGATTCTTCTTGCGATCATTTCAAATTTTCATTCGTAGTATAAATTGTATTTGCAAGACTGTATTGCTGTTTCCCTACATGCATTACTTTCTGAGTGTTTACAATTTAAAATCGAAATTATACCTCTACAAAGCAAATAGCAATTACTTCCGACCCTAGTCTGTTTATTCCTCGAATATCAAATACGGCCGTATAGTTCCCAAACAACTTAAAATAAATACTTACATAACGTCATAAAATTTACTCTAAGTTCTATCAACACATTAAAAGAGAAGTTATTCCAAATGTTGTAATAACTTCATGGTTCCACATTATGGAGCAATTTTAAAATCACATCATGACTCCTTAAAAAATAAAATTTTATTTATCCGAGGATCATAGAAATAGTGGCCTTCGAAGTTCATATTGATAGTAAATTTAGTTTCAGATTTAAATTATATCGGAAAATTCTACTTAAAACGCCATATCTGAAGCGTTTTATTATTTGAACTTAAAATTTGTCATTGTGTGTCTATATAATAACAAAACACGCCAAGGAAATTCCATATTTAAGTCATGCATATAATAAGTAAAGCATATGATTTGATAATATGCGTTATTTTTATTTTTATGGCCTTAATTATAAATATTTTTACCAGTATTTTCTTCTTCAGTGTATTGGAATTAAATAACTGTCTCAGTTATTTTTCTATCCTGAAATTTGCCCTTCTAAAATACCTCTGTTAACAACAAAGAACTGAGCGGTTCGTATTTAATTTGAATGATTAATCTACTCATACCTACAAGTGATATAATTATATATAAAAAGATACTCAGAATGTGCAAAATTTAAATAAATAAAATTAACTATTTCAATTTAATTGTTTATAATAGTTATTTTTATGCATTTCAGATGCGTAAGTCTGAATTTACTGAATAACAAATTCAGTAAATATTTTATTTTTCGCATTAATATAACTGAAAACGATAACTTTGTTAACTTTTCCTTACGGGGTGGGATAGCATATATCTCAAGAATACGGGCCCAAAAATGAATATATATATATATATATGTGTGTGTGTGTGTATGTATATACATATGTAAATGTATATATATATATATATATATATGTATATGTATATATATATATATATGTATATGTATATATATATATATATGTATATGTATATATATATATATATATATATATATATATATATATATATACATATAAATGTATGTATGTAATATATATATACACACGCACGTATATAGATAACCCCCTTAATGGCCGTTCTTACAAACGGGGGATGGAATTTTCCCATTCTAAGGAAGAAATCGGAAAAATGGGCCCCGTAAGCTAAAGGTTAAGAAAGAAAGGCATGTTACAGAATGGCTGATAAAATAAAATGAGTATTCCAAAACCACAACACGTCACCTCTTTAGTGATCGTTTAAGGTTATTTACGTAGGTGAAGAGCAACAAAATAATTTCTCATCTGCAGAAAAAATCCCACTTCTTCAAAAAAGCCGGCGGCCAGTACCAAGGCTTGCAACACAGATCTCTCGAGTTGCTAATTGTGTTAGGTTACTTCTTTCAAGCCAAGAGCAAATAGCTTTACTTTTATAAACAAGATGCATGGTTTTGGAAAGTTTGCTTCGAAAAATTTTGTAACGCCAAGTGTTTGCAAAAATCCTGTAACTATGATGCTCTTTTTGTAATCAATTACCAAAAGAGAGTAAAAATATACAGACTTACTAATGTTGATAATAAAAAATAGTTCCTCCTTCCATGGAAGTGATAATGGAGAAATGCTCCTATGTGCACTATCCAGGTTTTTAGAGTATTAATGTTCTCGGCGGTTCAATGGTATGTATCAAAAAGTCACTTAATCTAAATGTCTTTCTAAATCTATTTAAATGTGTGGTTAAGCTTATCTATAATCTAAATCAAGAATACACTCAAAAGAAATTCTATGCTGCGAAAATTTGAAAATAAAATTTAATAAAAAGTTAAAGCATATGTTATCTATTCGAAATCTAAATCTAATCTGCTCTAAAGAAAAAAAGAGAAATAAAAGGTTATATAAATAGCGCATGCTCTCTAAACAGTTTCGCGTTACAAGTGACGTGATTCCGTAAGATTCAAACAGTTCCAGTCGGAACATCCCGGCCCCCTTCGGACGGTGGTACAACATCATCTGGAAAAGGGGAGTGGGACGATCCTGTTGATGGCACGGCGGTAAACTCCGTTCCTCGTTCTCAGGTCCACTACTCTAACTAGTCCATCTTGACCAGTAAACATTTGCTCGATGCGTGCTAGATTCCATTCCATTGGAATTTTGCTTGGGTCTTTCATTAAGACTAACTGTCCTACCTTTAGGTTGGGTTCTTGTGTAGCCCATTTGGCTCGAGATTGCAGGTGGCTAAGATATTTGTTTATCCAGCGGTTCCAAAATGTTGATCTTGGGTCTTATATTAGGGTTCATCTGGAAAATAAAGACAAATTATCTGAAGTATGATTAGTTTCTGGTAACTGTAATAGGGAGGCACCTATCAGGAAATGTCCTGGAGACAAGGCTTGAAGATCTGTTGGATCTGCAGAAAGAGGAGTTAATGGGTGGGAATTCAGGCAGGCATCTATTTGAGTTACGAGAGTGTACAACTCTTCAAAATTTAGAATCTTTGTTTTCGTAGCCTTCACCAAGTGTTTCTTCATCGACTTTATATTAGCTTCCCATCATCCACCAAAATGTGGCGATGCAGGTTGTATAAAGCTCCCCTCTATGCCTTCTTAAGCACTGAATTTTTGTAGAGAGTCCGATTTGCATTTTTTAAACCAGGAATCTAAGATGTTTTTAGCGCCTTTGAAATTTGTAGCATTGTCACGTCAGATGGTAGTTGATCTTGGTCGTCTTGCTATAAATCACCTAAGACTTGCAAGAAAGGCTTCAGTGTTTAAATCGGATATGATTTCAAAATGAACAGCTTTCGTACTGAAACAAATAAATATGGTGATATATGATTTCAAAGTCACTTTAGAACGTCTCAAATTAGGTTTAGTAAGTATTGGACCAGCGAAATCCAGTCCTATCTTTTCAAATGGTCGAGATGGTATAACTCTGTCTCTTGGTAAGTTACCCATCATTTGCTTCATGGTTTGATTTCTTGTTCAGAAACAAGTCATGCATTTACTAATAACTCGTTTGATTCTATCCTGTACAGAAGATATCCAATACATTTGTCTAATAAGATACAAGAGCTGTTTGAGTACCCGAATGAAGAGATTTTTTTGTGGTAGTAATCCATCAATAATTCAGTAAAGTGGTGCGCTTTGGGTAAAAGTAATTGGTGTTTCCGGAATTCTGAAAGTTTCGAATTGCTTAATCGTCCACCAACTGGCAAAAGTTTTTCTTTGTCTAGGAATACGTTGAATGAGAGAATTTTACTATTGTTTGGGATTTGGCGATTTAATTGTAAAGATTTAATTTCAGAATGGGCTTGTGGCGGCCCAGTGGTACAGCGCGCTGGTTTTCGGTGCTGAGGGTGCTCAGATCGAGTCCCAGCATTGCGCCACGAAAAATGCCTCCGTTCGTGTCGTCCCTTCATAGGGGGTAATGCTGTCCGCCTATATGGTGCCCCCACAATAAAATGGACAGTAAAACTGCGGCGTAGTAAGGGCCAATGTTTGAATACAAGTGCCTCCGCATTGGATTTAAAAAAAAAAAATTTCAGAATGAAATTCGGAACGTTGAACATATTTAACCAATACCTTGGTTGCATTTTGATTTTCGGAAGTACTCATAAACGCTTTGTTTCTTAACTCAGAGTCAAGTCTACAATTTTTAGAAAATCTTAAGCACCAAGTGGTGACTCTAACTAATTTGCTGAATGAAGAGTATTTGGTAATGAAACCATCTGTCGTTACACTATCTACTACTGTTGAATTCATTAAAGCTCCTTTTCGAATTTCCAGATTTTCAGTGTCTAATTCCTTTTTTGATCCTTCAAATCTCCGCCATTTCTCTTTATTGTGAACCAACCATTCAGGTCCGTTCCACCATAATTTATTGTCTTTTAATTCGGCGACAGATAGTCCTTTAGATATCAAATCTGACGGGTTGTTCTTTCCAGGACAGTGGGACCATTCACTAGGATTGGTATATTGTTGAATCTCTTGTACCCTGTTTTTTACAAATGGTTTAAACCTGTCGGACATATTCTTCATACAAAAGTAAGCTACAGACGAATCTGTCCAAAAACGACTCTCAAATGAGTATTCTAAGCCCTTTGGAATTTTATCACATAACCTAGCAGAAAGAAGAGCGCCCATTAATTCAAGACGGGGTAGCGAAATTGCTTTTAATGGAGCAACTCTGCTCTTCGATGCCACAAAACTAGTAAAAATACTTCCCTCACTGCGTGCTATATGTAGATAGACGACGACGCCATAAGCTTTCTTCGAAGAGTCTGAAAAACAATGTACTTGTATATCATTTATTTCCTTTGGAAAGGGATTACCGAAATAATAGCGAGGAATACTGATATACTTCAGCTTTCCGATTTCATTACATCATTCATCCCAAATAACGGTTATATTCTGAGGGAGATAATCATCCCAATCCAGTCCCAAACACCAAATCTCTTGAATTAGACACTTAATTCCAACTATAAAAGGTCCGAGGAATCCCACGGGATCAAAAATGCGACCTACTGCTTGTAGGAGATATCGTTTAGTGTTTGTTCGCTTTGAAAGGAATTTCTCAACATTTTTTTGTTTCGAAATGAAACAAGTCATCATTGACATTCCAAGCCACTCCTAGTACTCTTTGAGGTAACAGAGCTTGAGTGTTAGGCTCAACGGATTCATTTACATCTATCCCTACTTTCTTCCACAGTTCACGTAACTCTAACGAATTGGTCTGCCATTCACGAAGAACCATGCTTGCATCCTCAAATATTTTAGTACTTTGTATTCTCGTATTATAGGCTTGTTCCACATTTTCTCCACCAGTGATCAAATCGTCTACATACGAAGATGTATTTAAATTTTGTTAATTTCAGGAAAGCTTTCTACATACCTCTTTAGGTGATACTTAATGGTTACAGTCAGGAGGAATGGTGATGAACTCACCCCAAACAAGACTCAGCAGAGTCTGAACTCCTTGAGCTCTGGAACTGCGTTAGGTTTAGTGGGGTTATCGTCCCAAAGGAATCGAGCCACGTCGCGATCTTCTTCATCTATCTCTATTTGCAGGAACGCCTGCTTAATGCCCGCAGTCAGGGCAACAGAGTGCTGTCTAAATCGAATTTAAAGAATAAAAAGGTCAGGTAACAAATTGTTTCCAGTATGCAAACAGTCATTTAAGGATACCTGTCCTTTGCCATGTGAAGAAGCGTCAAACACCATTCTTAATCTACTCGTGGTTTTGTCTGTTCGAATCACTGCCTTGTGTGAGAGGTAGAATGTTGTGGCTTCTCTGGTTTCATCTAAAACAGGAACAGGCACTATGATATTTTCTGTTAACCCTTTCGCGACGGGGCGCCTCTGCCTAAGACGCTCGCTGGGGACGGAGCGTTGGCGAAAGGAATCATCCCACAGGACGGGGGTTTTGCGTCGCTAAGCCTAACTTTAAGAAAAAAATTACCAAAAAGAAAGTTTAAGCTCTAACGTCGTAATTTGTGGTGCCGTTTTAGATTATTAGTTAAGCTGTCATATACGTTAAAATTAGGCTTTAATAATCTTTTTTCTTTAATTTACACTAAAAAATAAAAAAAAATTCCCTTACCTTAAGAAATAATTTTCGACAACGCTATTCAAATTATTCCGAAGTTTTAATTGACAAAATACATTAATAAAGTTTAAAATTAATAAAAAAAAACAACAGAGACTATTTACAACAAGAAGTAACAATATTTAAAAGGAGGCCTGAGTGTGGTAAATCTCGAAGCACGGAGAAGCGCAAAGTCCTACATTGCATGATCTACTAGGATAAAATGTTTGTTGATTTTTCCTTTGTTTTATCACGGTTTGTGAACAAACTATGCACCTTCAGTATTATCATTGCAAAAAAAAAACACTTTTATATCCCCAATACTTAAATTTGAATATTTGGCTGATTTAGAAGTTGATGGAGCACGTCTTTGAGCGTTTTGAGCAAAACTATTTGTTTCTTCAACAATCAAATTTAGTAGATCATCATCAAAGAAAACAGTAAAGAAATCAATTTCTTTTTCGGAAGGTATTACAAATTTTGTCCCGGTGTTCCAATAAATGTATGGCGATGCAGTTCCTCCAACGCTCGAGTCCAAGATAAAGTATCTTAAGTCGAACTTCTATTGGAAGTGGAAGGCAGGCAGTGAGCTCAGTCTCTGATAAAATGTTCGTATCAGAATCACAAGAAATACCACTTTCTAACTCTTGCATCATCACTCTCATCTATGTCACTAATTGGATCATTTATATTGCGAGTATATTCTTCCTCTTATAAATAACGTTTTATCGCCATAACTGGAGTCAAAGCTTTCCGAAATAAGAAGGGGAGTACGCAAAATATAATCGAAAGCAACGCAAAATGAAACAGAACTGACGATAACAACCCAAAAGACCCCATATAGTAGCGAAAATAAAATAAAAAAAAGTATTCGGAGAGTCAGCAGAAGCGCGAATGTTTATATCACGTGGAGAGTTAAAGAGCCAAGCTCTGTTTGTTTACATTATGGTTTCCCACCTCCCCCGCAACAGCTGATGCGCAAAATACCAAACTGTGGCAGAATGTGAGCAAACTGAAGGTCAGGATACTAATTCGAACCTTATATCTCATGTTATTGTAGGATATACCAACCTCAAAGTCCTTCATAATTTGTTCGTCGAAATTACTACTATCTTTGTCTTCAGCTTCGACGCCTAGATTCTTCAGTTCCCAAAACTGTCTTAGTTGATCTGAGATAAGTTTTTCTTCCACAGCCACCTTCATACTCAGTAACTTGTTAGTTGATCCAATCCGACCTTGAAGACACCATCCGAAAATTGTTTCTGTGGCTACAAGCTGCTCACCTAAACATTTGAGTCTTCCTGACACTACATCAAAATAATAATCAGCACCGATTAAAATCGCAGTTTTCTTCTCCCCGTAATTATAGCAGTCTGCAAGCTGTAATCCCCTCATCTGTTTTTTAGCTCTAACCAAATTAATCTCTGGAGCAGGAATATTAGTTGCGGATATTTGCCCCGTTTCTAGTACTTCTATTTCGATATATAAGGAGGTTCTTCTCTGTTTTCAAGTTTTAATTTCACTAGATTATATGTTTTTTCAGTTGGTTTGTTGGTCCCAAATGAGTACACCGATAAAGTTTCTTGTCTAATAACTCGTAGTTTCAACTTCTGAGAAACATATTGCGTAATAAAGCTTCTCGTGGAACATTTATCTAACAACACGCGAACATTTTCAATTTTATCATTGTTAGGGGTTTCCCTTATCACTCTGTGCATGTTTGAAGCAATACACTTCACTGAGAATTTCCGTTTAGTTTATTATTTTCTGATTCATTTTTGTAGTGAGAAATTGCCGTAACAACCTTACTTTCAGCGTTATTATTTAATTTGTTTTCAAGTTGATAACAGATGGATTTGTTATGTTTTCTATTACAAAGATCGCACAATTCTCTTTTTTTGGAGTCTTCAGTTCTATGCTTTGCTTTCAGGCATAAAAATCAACGCGCCTGTCTTCTCAAAACATCTTTCTTTTCATTCACATTCAAACTTTCACAGCGTTCTGAATCATGCTTCGCATTGCAGTAAATGCAAGTTTCACTAATCGGCAACCGATATTTGTGTGCTTAGAACTATTTGTCGCTGACGTTCGGTACCGATCATGTTGCTTATCGAGTAAATTGTTTTGACTATCTCTCGAAAACTGCTTCGATCTGACGCCAGCACTTCCTCGGTTTGTCTGGCTGCGATATGTCACCCCCCCCCTTTCTCCTAGAACTACGAAGCATTATCGATGATTCGCAACATTCAGTTTCAATTTTTAAGAATTTCAATAATTCTGATACTTTGGATTCACCGTCTTCTGATTTATCTAAACATCTTCTATTAAAATCCAAAGCAAGATCCTCAGGTATCAATTTTAAAAGTCTGGATTGTAATAAATGACCGTACATAACAGAAGTAACATTCAGCGATTCTAGACTCCTGATCTGTACCTCACAAGTATCGTATAATTTTCTCAGTCCAGTTACATTGTTAGAGTCCTTCACAGGATAAAGTTTTAAAAATCTAGACATACGTGCGGTTATTACAAGATTTGACTTTCCGAATCTTTTTTTAATAGCGTTATCGCCATTTCATAATTCTCCTCTGAGAGTACGAAGCTGCAAACAACACTGGCCGCTGCACCTCCCAGTAAAGATTTTAAATATGAGAATTTATCTATTTTCGTCAAAGCATTATTTTGATCAATGGAGTTTTGGAATTGGTTCCAGAATTCCAACCAGGTATATGGATCTCCGTAATATTGGTAGATAGCTAACTTAGGAAATTTAATCGACTTCTAGTAACTAATATTACTATTTCCAGAATGCGAGTTATCCAGAGAGTTATCGTGATCTAACATAACCTGAGAGGTTTGTACAGAAATATTCTGTTGGGTGAAATTGGACTGAGAAATTCTGGTTTCGTAATGAGCTTTTAACTGAGCGGAAATTTTTGAATTCCACAACATGATTTTTTGAGAATATTCAAACGCTGATTCTACTTCTAATTCGAACTCTTTTTCATTATCAATAATATTCTGAACCTTAATATCAAAATCCTTTAGCTCTTTGTAGAGCTCGTCTAAATAATGTGAATGTTCTTTGCAATGAATTCATATCATATGTGTCAAATTCACTTTCTAGCTTATTAATGAACTTTGTAACAACAGAACGTCTAACAGGTCTATTCTTTTTAAGCTTAGATAGCTCATCCAATTTTATAACTCAAAATGAATTATCACTAAATATTTATATTCAATAGTCAATGTTGTTCAAGTTCAACTAATAGTTTATATTAATGAATCAGAAATCCTTACCTTGATATAAGGAGTTCAGTCAAGGGGAAATTATACTTCAAGTTGCTCAAAATAAACTGTTCTCAACGGTCATTTGTAATCCGAATTTCTTCACGTTCGATGCACCAAACATTCTCGGCAGTTCAGTGGTATGTATCAAAAAGTCCTTTAATCTAAATCTATTTCTAAATCTATTTAAATGTGTGGTTAAGCTTATCTAAAATCTAAATCAAGAATACACTCAAAAGAAATTCTATGCTGAGAAAATTTGAGAATAAAATTTAATAAAAAGTTAAAGCACATGTTATCTATTCGAAATTTAAATCTAATCTGCTTTACAGAAAAAAAAGTGAACGAAAAGGTTACATCAATAGTGCATGCGCGCTAAACAGTTTCGCGTTACAAGTGACATGATTCCGTAAGATTCAAATAGTTTCAGTCGGAACAAGTATTGTAATTTATTAAGTGGAGTTAGAACATGTAATAACTAGAACATCGTATAGTGGAACTTTTTTTTATAAAATTATTAACTTGAGAAAAAACACATTCTGACACATGTATGAGAATAACTAAAAGAATAACTCAAGTTTAATATGTAATGTTAATATTTAATTTCTCTTCATATTACTTTATATTAATTTTATCACTGATTACAAATTTTCACAGAAATCATCATACTAATTATTTTCATACATTAAAAAAGTATTAGAACACATAAAATTCTAGTTACACATATTAAATTATTACTGTGCACTCGCCTGATAAATATAACTCAAATTAATTATTACTCACCACCACCCTCATTGGAGACTGAAGAAAATATCTCGTCGTCTAACTAAATCGGTCCTAAAGTAGACCAGAGAAATCGGCATACAAAAATAAATGGCGGATTGCTGAAGATCGGACAACTTAGAGGTCCTTTTCAGTCGCTGCCTTTACTTCAACTGCCCAAAAAACGTTACAAAATTTCCAGTACCGGAAAAGCAGAGGTCAGAAAATGACCTCGAACAATCAACACCTTTCAGCTATTATTGGTTAAAAGATGTTGCTAGGCCATTGCTATGGCGAAGCTAAGTCCCCTTACTGCCGAGAGGGGTGGCAAGTAATTTTTCCTTCTGTGCACATGACCTTGTTACAGGTTACGCTAAATTGCTTCCGGGAGGAACATTCCTTTCTTCCCGGAAACCGGTACAAAAAAACCACAGGCATGATTTTAAGCACACATATATTTTAGGACTTACAAAATAAAACAGATACACTTATAAATGTGCATGGAACCGAATTAATGCTGTATAGAGACTATGAGATTAGAAAATATATTTTTTAGAGACAAAAAAGTATATTAATGAAAATATTTACAAAGTCGAGTTCCATTCACACCCCCCCCCCCCTCCCATAGAAAAAAAAATCTCAAATAAATTCAAATTAGGATTTAAGACCTTGGCTTGTGCTAAGGGTACCATATTACATGCCAAGTATACAAGAATCAAAACCAGTTCATTTCTTGGAAGAGTACTGTGAATATAGCAGAACAGCCTCGACCATGAAACTCGCTCCTCGGAAAATCTGGCGGGACGGCGAAGATACTTCACTTGCTGTCAGAAAGGATCATAGAGACCATCTGTTGAGAAGAGAATGCCTCAGCAGTAACTCTGGCGACGTCAGCAGAGACTTGCATCAGGGAAAACTCCACCCGGATCCTCTGGATCTTCCAGGATGTAGCATCGTCCTTGTTGTTTCGATGATTATAGCAGAATAGCAAACTGTAGGTGGTGGTGGTGGTAAGGAATGGAGGTACGGCAAACACACCAGGGAGAGCACAGTGGCCACAGTAAGCATACAAAATTATTACAATGCACAAAAGGGGGATATGCAAAGAAAAAAATAAAAATAATGTAGTTAAAAGTCTGTTATTATTATTATTAATATCATTATTAATGTTTATGGGCACAAAGCAGATGTACGCAGTTAAGCTTGGTAGCTAGCTATACATTTTTAACAAATAACATAAATACTGCGAAATTTGTTTCCCATTACTAGCTTTATTTAAGATATATTAGGCATTTACCAAACCAGTTCACAAAATTTCACAATAGTAGCAGAAACCAAAAGACAAACTAAACAAAAAAAATAGTGCCATGTTAACTAGCAATTCAATAGCATAGAAGAAACTAGCCCACATTAGAAATATCACTAGACAATACAACAGCATGCAGCGTCGACTCCACATGTGATGCAAACAAAAGAATAAAAAAAATTCTTGTGACAGCTAAACAAAATTAAATTCGTTTTGGTAACTACAAAGCAAAATTTTTAACTCAGTGCAATAGCTGTTATATTTTTAAATTCCATTATTATTAATTTCTTTATTTAATTAAAGCTTGTAGCAATAGCCCATAGATAGACTTTAATAACTTAAAAGAATAGTTTAAGGCGATGGTGGACTTTCAAATTGGCTAAAATTGACCAAAAATTCGAATTTTCGATTTTAGTGAATAATGGAAGAATATATCATTAGGAATAAGGAGCAAAAATTTTTTTTTATTCCGATCATTTTATCATTATTTATTGGCATTTAAAAATAGTAAACAAACTGACCACGCCCCTTTTAAATGGCAACTCAAATGTAAACAAACCTCCTTTTCGTAAGTTTTCATTTCAAACCCCATGATTTTCTAATTTTATTTAGCGTCGAACGTAAGCGAGTACTTAACTGCATCTATGACTGTGTTTCACCCAGTAGTTTGTTTACATGTGACCGCTAGTTTTCACGTGTAAGAGATCATTTCTAGTTCAGCATCAGCTTACTTTTGCTCGAATTATCTCTGAGATTTTTATCTTTGATTTTTTAATTTTGAAGTTAAATATATATATTTTTCTTTTGTAATTATTGCTGTAGATAATAGTTTGCAATGCACAGCATTAGTTCACGTTGGCGAAAGCCGAAAGGGCGTCCTAGCAAACGAAGGAATGCTGCAGCTGCGAATTCAATGAAGCGTTTCTGTAGTGATACTGATGGAAAAACGTCTTCAATAACTATTGAAAACACTGTTAGTGAGAGCTGTGCACTAGCAGATTATACACTAATGGATAATTATTCGTGGTCTGCTTTACTAAGCACAGTCCCATGCAGTGAACGCAATTCTATAAACTGTTTGAATGTTTCATCTGGACAGTCATATGGATTTTCCAAAAGCTTAGAACTGTTTTGCTCCGAATGTGGACACATTTATGCTAAAAATTTCTCAAGTTCTAGAGAAATATCTTCTAGAAAATTTAGCATTAATAAAAATATTGTCAATGCATTTCTTGCCATTGGGAAAGGCCATGCTGCCCTTGAAAATTTTTCCATGATTCTGGGAATGCCAGGCATGGATAAAAAAACATTTGCTAAATGTTTAGAGGATTTGTCTGAGAGCAATAAATCCGCAAAAGATGAGATTCTGCTAAAATCTCAAGAAATGGTGCGTAAAGCCCATTTTGAAGAGCAGTCAACTGTAGACGAGGATGCCATCATAGATATAACTGTATCATATGATGGCACCTGGCAAAAAAGAGGACATACCTCTTTATATGGCATTGGCGCAGTTATTGACGTAGCTACAGGACTTGTTGTGGACTACGAAATTCTTTCCAAATACTGCCCTGATTGTGTGTCAGCTGCTCGTGACTTACAGGGTAAAAGTGCAGAATTTGCAATTTGGCAAAATGGCCACAAACCAAACTGTCAAAAAAATTTTGACGGTTCCTCAGGAAGCATGGAGATGTGTGCAGCACTTATTTTGTGGAAACGCTCTATTATGAAAAATAAAATGCGCTATACAACAGTGCTTTCTGATGGAGATGCAAAAACGTATCAGCATCTTTTGCAAGCAAATGTGTATGGGGCAGAAAAACCGATTTCTAAAGAAGAATGTGTCAATCACATATCTAAAAGATTGAGAACTGCCTTGAGAAATAAAGTTAAAGAGTGGCGAGTAAAAGGCGTCACAATTAGTGGTCGTAAACGAGGTAATTTAAAAGATGAAACTATACTAAAACTCCAAAACTTTTATAGAAAAGCTATAAAAGATAATGCGCCGAATGTGGAAAAGATGAAAACCTCAGTATTCGCCACATTATATCACTGCATGTCAACAGATAGAAAACCAAATCATGCAAAGTGTCCTACTGGCGTCTCTTCATGGTGTTTTTATCAACGAGCAATAGCTCTTGGTGAAACTCCAAGAAGCCATGATATGATGAAAACCCCTTTGGCTGAGAATGTGGTTGCAAAAATTTTACCAGTGTACCAAAGGTTGGCATCTGATGATCTTCTGCAACGTTGCATCTCTGCAAAAACGCAGAATGCAAATGAGACGTTGCATAGCGTTATATGGAATAAGTGCCCCAAAGAAGTTTTCGTGTCCAAAAAACGATTAGAACTGGCAGTGACTTCATCTGTCAGTGAATACAATCTTGGGTGCATAGAATCCCTTAAAATTTTGTACAAAAATGTACAAACTAATGTGGACTCAATAACAATCGCTGAAAGGAGAAACAGTCGCAGAAACCATCAAAAAATTCAGCGATCTTTAGAATTAAAGCCTGCATTTTCAAAAAGATTAAAAAAAAAAGCTTTAAATTCTAAAAAAGAGAAGCATGAAGGTACCACTTATGGTCCTGGTTTATTTTAATTGTAGACTTGTGGATTAGCCCTCTGGAGAAAACCACAATAAAATAAGTGCCTATGAGTTTTACCCCATTTGGGTGGTGAGGAAATACTCATTTTAAATAAATTTAATATTTTTTATTTGATAAATATGGACTTTTTCATTATTTTGTATGAAATTATAAAAGTCTAATCTTTTATAAGTCGCAGCATTCATTTTTTGACCTGATAAGGTAAAGCATTGTTACTAAGGTATCTGGTTCAATAACGACTGATTTTGTTTTGCCAAAATATTATTTTCTTACTATTCTCACTTATTTAATTTGTAATGGGCATCCATATATATCTAAGGCGAGTAATATTCCCTTCTTATACAGAATTTAAAAATTAATTTACCACAAACCACAATAATAAAAGAAAGTGCCTATGAGTCTTACCTCATTTGTGTGGTGAGGAAAGAGGCTCAATTTAAATAAATTTAATATTTTTTATTTCATAAATATGAACGTTTTATAATTTGGTATGAAAGTGTAAAAGTCGTAATCTTTTATAAGTCGCAGCATTGATGTTTTGACCAGATAAAGTAAAGCGTTGTTACAAAGGTTTCTGGTTCAATAACGACTGATTTTGTTTTGCCAAAATATTATTTTCTTACAGTTCTAGCTTATTTAATTTTTAATGTGCATCCATATATATCTAAGGTAAGTAATATTCACTTGTTATACAGTATTTAAAAATTAATATTTTATGATTTATGGCAATAATAACTTAAAATGCTGTTTACTCAGAAGTAAAATTTTCATATATTACAAAAGTTTAAAATGCTCCAGGCGTATTGAAAATAGATCATTGTCTTTGAAATTCCAGAATTATTTCCGTTAGAGTATATAAAATAAAAGTTAGTTGAAACAGATATGTTTTGAAGCATATAATATGTTAGTTATGCACTTTAATTAACCACTATTGCTGTTTATTCTGCGAAATATGGGTATTATCACAATTATTATTTTTTTTCTCTTTATATTTTCTATGAATGCTTACGACAACAACCAAGTTTTGTTCTAAGGTCAAAAGGTATACTTAAAAAAATTTCTATCATATTTTATGCAAAATTGATACGCCTGGAGCATTTTTAATTAAACTAATTTTGAAACAATTAATAATTAATAACTCCAAAACTAATTCATATTTTACCTTGAAATTTTAGAAACATTTATATAACTGTACTGCTAATAACATAATCAATTTTCAAGGAAATTCATTTAAAAGAAAAAAAGTTAGTTATGAAAGTCCACTGTCGCCTTAAAACAAACATGTGCCTTCGCATATGAATTCTGAGGCTGAAACAATAACTTCACCCATATAAACAAACACACATGATGTGGGAAAAGTTGGGTCGTGCATGAACACCAATGCAAAATATTTGAGAAACATTTAAAATAAGATCATATCAACATAGATTCTTAATTAAAGTGACATTAATGATATGCATAATAATAAACATTAGGTTATACAGAGCACTATATATATATATATATATATATATATATATATATATATATATATATATATATATATATATATATATATATATATATATATTATATACAAAACATGCGATTACACACACAAGGGAAAATTATTGCTGCATTATTGCAGAGAGATACATAGACTTAGAGAGCTATGAATTTCTTGTATAAAGGAACACATTTGTCATAAATACATGTTTACCAAGTAAAAGTTTATGAGAAAAGAAACAAGAGAAAAAATGGTTTAAGATTAAACTGTGTATATTCAATGATAAATTATTCTATAGCTGGTCTTTTTGAAGGCATTCTACATAATTTTGATTGATGGATTTTTATTGGTTTAGCATTGGAGTCACGTAAATCTTGAAGGAGAAAATTTTTGTTTCTAAATTCTTTTAGAATCTTATAAGGACCAAGAAATTTTGGAGCTAGAGCAGTAGGAGACATAAGAGCGTTTAAAAAAACAGTGTCTCCAATTTTGAAAGTAGAATTATTTATATTAGAGTTTTTGTCAATTTTACCATCTAGTAACTTCGTTTCGTATTCCTGAACAGCTTTGCGAGATTGTTCAATCAACTTTTGTTGTTTTAAAAAATATTCTGGATAATCCTGACAAGTTTGCGGATCAAAATTAAGTTGAATGGTAGCATTAAGTTCTCTCGAGAAAAACAATTGAGCGGGATAAAAACCAGTACCAGAATGGGAGGAATTGTTATAAAAAAGTTTAAAATAGAGCAAATTGTCATCCCATTGGAAAGCATGAGAAGAAATACAAGCCCTAGATTCTTTTAATGTTTTATGCGCTCTTTCTGGAAGACCATTACTTTGTGGGTAATAAATTGAAGATTTATTATGCTGTATATTTAAGTTCATTAGAAAGTTTTGAAATTCTTGAGAGGTGAAGTAGGTCCCATTGTCAGATATCAGAACCTTTGGAATACCAAAAAGGGAGAAATATTTATTCATAGCATTAATTATTGATTTTGAAGAAATAGAATTTAAAGATACAGTATCCAAAAACCAAGAATAGTGATCCACAATTGTTAAAATAAATTTATGATTGTTTGTGGATCTTATGAGGACCAACAATGTCAATGGCGATACATTCACCAGGAGCCAAATGATATTTATTAATTTCTGTATTTAATTAAAGCTTGTAGCAATAGCCCATAGATAGACTTTAAAATCTCAAAACAATAGTTTAAAACAAACGGAAATTAGAGGGAGTTAAATGAAATAGAAAGGTGTGTTCATTGTCTCCAAAAAACACCGAAGATCCTTGAACGGTAAGAAAAATATGCTTATAAACAGCCGAATGTTTTGATTTCTGCCGTACTAAAACATCCAGATTATACTTCCTTTGTTCACTCCTAAATTTAAAGATCTAACATTGCACTAAACTGTGATGGCTACTCTATTAATATCTATATCCCGAGGTTCTAACTTTTCAAAGGGAAAAAATAAATATCATTTTCAACACTATTTCGTATATTATTCTCACTTTTTTTTCTGGGACATAGGATGCAAGATTTAGCTTACATATGTTTTAAATTCTTATTTTATTGCGATACCGAATCATTTCACATATGTTTTCCTCCGTGACCACGATCTACATTATCCTCCCACCCCCTCTTGTCCGAGGTACAGTTTTCAAAATAATTGAAAAGCTCATTTTTCTACATATCTTACTAGCACAATATTAAGAACTTGCATTTCTGAATTCTGTGAGATTTAAATGTCCATATCTATCTATCTATCTATCTATCTATATATATATATACATATATATATATATATATATATATATATATATATATATATATTTGTGTGTGTGTGTGTATATATATATGTATGTAATAAATTAAATATGATGCCCTCCATTCTATCATTTAAATTCCTTTTCCTAAATCCAATCCGCAGTAATATTAATTTATCGCTTAATTTATACCCTTATCAACATAACTTCCCATAAATCGAATGCCTATGCATTTATACACGTGTCTCCGGATTCAGAGGCGCGGGTTCGCATCGCGAGCCCCAATATTCTGCTGACTATTCAAAATATAGTTACATGTACCTCGCCTCTCGCGCGTAAGGTTGAAAGGTGATATTTGCGTCTGAGCCGTCTTCTGTAATGGAAGAATTTACTTTTGTCGCTGAAATAAACTTTTCGACCAGAATGCATCAAAATTTTATTCCTTTCAGGCTGAGTCTAGCTCCAGCCATGTAAATATGAGTCAGTTTTCCTTTCCAGATTAAATTTAAGAACGTGATGTAATGGGTATATTACATATATATATATATATATATATATATATATATATATATATATATATATATATATATATAAGACAAAGTTGAAAGAGAAAAACCAGTATGAACACTAAAACTACTTGCAGCCAGGACCTAAAAACATGAAAAAATAAGAATGAAAGAGGTTTTTGACAGCATCTCTTCATCAGCGGTGTCGATACTGTCTAAAAACCAATGGATTGTTTCTGATAAGTATGATTTAAACAATAAACATACTTAGACACCGTGCAATCCATGAGAAAATGTAGAATTGAATAAATAGTTACTTAACCATAGAACACCAAGCCTGGCGCTAGACAGAGTGGAAGTTAAGAATAGGTAACCGCAAGATGACTGACGTCACAAAATTTGCAACCAAGGAGCAAAATGAAAACACAGAAACTGATCTACTATGGAGACTGTATTTTAAAACAATTAAACCTAAATTAAATTAGTTTATTATTATTATTACTAAGAGTAATTTATTTTTATTTTATTTTTATATTTACTTAAGATATTTATTTTAATTATTTATTTTATTTTTAGTATTTATTTACTCTAATTTTACTTATTATTTTGATTTACTTATTTGTTGCAACAGAACAAACTATTCATTAAATCTAAAACAACCAATTATTTCCTTGGAAAGACTATCGGGGTAATAATTACGTGTTAGCACAGCTATCAAGTCTAAAATATGCTTATTCTTATTGTCTTTGGAACATAGCCTATTTATACGAACTAAGTGATTTACAATAATGTTATTAAAACAGATTTATGTAAACAGATTAGGTAATTTTGAAATTTAACAATATTAAAATCATAGTCTGATCCTTTGTCGTATATGTCAAAAGTAAAATTGCTATGAGAATTTAATTTAATGTTAATATCTAAAAACTTGACATTAATATTATTTTGGCTACTTTGTATTAGTTCCAGATTAGGAGGATAAAAATTTAAGTCTATATGATTATTGCTTTTATTAATTACTATTATATCATCTATATATCTAAATATATTGTAATTGCTATTATCTATATTATTAATTTCAAAATAATGTAAGTATAAATTGGCTAGCATACTTGAAGCATTTCCACCTTGTGGTAACCTTTGGTCTGAAAGTATATACTATTATTATGTATTATATAATTATGTTTAGTTACAAAATCTAGGAGCCCATTGAAACGAGTATATATATATATATATATATATATATATATATATCGTTTTGAATGCTATTTCAACTGTTATTCTTTTGGGGACTACAATGCAAGATTTACATTCCATTTATTTTGAACTTTTATTTTATTGGGATGCTGAATCATTTCACATATGTTTTCCTCGGTGGCCCTTCTTTAATCAAGATGTAAACTATCCCCCCCCCCAACCTCTTCGTCTGAAGTACAGCTTTCAAAATAATTGAAAAGCTCATTTTTCTACACATCGTACACAATATTAAATGCAGCACTTGTGAGTTTTGTGAAATAGAAATGTCCGTAAATCTGTAAACCTGGTTTGTAATTGAGTGATTTTTATCTTCCACACAGAACTTAATGATTTTCTGTATATGATCACTCTTTCATGGTATTTTTAATCCATCAATAGATTTTATATGAAATGATATCCTATCCATCAATACATAATCTATGAAATGCAAATGAAAGTGGTATATCACCATTAAAATTATGAGTATATATTGATATTCTTGATTCCAGTCGCACATCTGCTTTTGGTAATTTTGACAGGCCATGACATGAAATAAGCAGTTAATTTAGATTGTAACCGCTGAACCATAGATTGGCGTGAGTGTGCATTCTGTCATCTGCTTCAACCGCATCATACCCCAAAAGAGGAGTAAAACCAGAAACTCCGCATTATACCGTGAGTAATTATAACTAAATTTCGTTTATAACATACATTTAGTAAAATTTGACACTACACTGCGTGCGTATGATGAAGAAGTCTTTAAAATAGTACAATAGTTTAATTTATTGAAAAGAAAGATGTTCTACGTTTTCAATTCTGTTATTACAGAATTGTTTCCTGCTTTTAAGTTCAATGGAAAATTTTTAGGAGCTCATACGATGCTGTCAAAAACATGGGAATACTCATAAAAGCGGAAGCGGACTTATTGCAGTACTAAATGTGCCATTCATAGACTCACAAAAAATTTTGTATAAGAATAAATTTCTAATAAAAATATTTAAGAAGACATGAAATTCATAAAGGCAATGCTTTTTTCTACAGAACTTTATTGATGCAGCACTTCGAAATTACAGGATGACGATCCAGGACATGAATTGCTCTATGAATATCTAGAAATTGCTTGCAGATTTCTTCTTGTCCTTGAGAAAACAATCTATTAAGATTAAACATTTACTAACCTAAAATTAAATAAATTTTGAGCCTTTATATTCCGCAAATATTTAACTTGTAGTACTTAGAACCGTCTCCAAGTTTTTTTTATACATAGAGTTCAATATTTATCTGTAAATTCTTCGCCTAAGAGACAAAATAGTTTTGCAATTCAAGTAATAAGTTTTCTAATGCATTCACAACTAAAATCAATAGTTTTTTAAACATTTTAGCTTGAAATAGTGTAATTTTCATGGAAATTGAAATCTTTCTTAAGATAGCTCATTATACCGGTTGAAAAAAAATCTTGAAATCCACTTCAGCTTTACTTCCATTTATTAAGTTGCGCTATCCAGAGTTTTAAAAAAAGTGTGCTTTAAATATTTTCTTAATAATTTCAACACAACACAATTCATTGCGTAGGAGTCCAAAATACCTACATGCTGCAAAGGGAAAGATATAAGGGTTTGTGAATTTAGAAACTTTTTTAACTTTTCAACATTTTATTTGTATTGAATCAAACAGTTACCTATTAAACGTTGCTGTATATTGTTTGAAAATCCATTCAAATGAATGAATAGGCTTTGTTGACTACCAAATGCTTCTATTTCTCTTTCATTATAGGAAGTGTAAAAGTATTTTCAATGACAATGGAAACACAGGCAATTTCTATTTGCCACAAAGCATCAAAATGTTTATTCATTTGGTATTGCTTTAAATTTATTTATTTGGTAATGTTTATTTATTTCCCTAAAGGGGAATTTTACCCCATAAGAATTGCATTCAGTAATGAATATAGCCTCCCAATATTCTATTTGTGTATAGTTCAATCAAAATGAGTTTAATCTGTAATCGCTTAATTATATTGTGAAATTAACTTAAAATTACGTTCTACCTTAGGGCATTTAAAAATAAATGACCCTGCAGCAGATTATAAGGCTAAGAATTATAACATTTTGGTTTTTTCTTTACCTTTAAAATTGATTTCATTACTATGCTAATACTAAGAAGCATTTTACATTTAGTTAATCATCATTAATTCGTTATGGTCGGGGTCAGAAAAAATATATGCCACTGTGAACGATGTATTAAGTCACGTTGAATCATCAGAAAATCATATTAAAAAGTATTTTTAAGTAACATAGTAAAGAAAACAAATTTAAGTACAGTGGTACCTCCGAAAAGCGGACAGTCCCGAGACCAAAAGTTTTGTCCGTTATTAGGAGGTGTTTGCTATTGAGGAGGAAAACTTTTTTATAAAAAAATTTTTGCAGTTCTGTTTGACGTTTGATTGAAAATTACGGCTTCAATTTTAATTAAAAAGGAAAAAATAATTACGTAAGAAACTATTTACTACTTTACCTTTTATTTGTGTGCTAATCAACTTTATCTTGCATTAAATAATCCCAAAATATAATGTATAGGAGCTAAATTATTTTAATTACTACTGAAAAAAATCTGTTAAAAAAGTTTAATTTCTTTTTTTTTTTTTACAGAGCAAACCTGTTTTTCAAGGTGAATCTTCATAGGATTTAGCTTTGCTAGTCCTTCCGAATCTTCATTGTTCAGAAATAACTGTTTTAATTGTCAGCTGTATTTCAGTGCTTCCGAATAATCTTTTATTTTGCAGTCTTCCATTGGCAATTTCTCATCATCATCCTCAGAAAGGGCCAGTGCTTCAGTGGTGTTCCGATGAATGAAATTGGAAACATGCAGGTTTTCTTCCTCAATGAATAAATCGTCGTCGATCTTGACATACTCTTCACAGCTGACATTTGAAGCCAAACTGGCTACTAGATCCGCAGTACTTTTTCGCTTTTTCAGTAGTACTGTCAGTTGCCACTTCGCTTGTAATAAAAAATCCCGCCTTCTTAAAACATTTTAGAACGCACCCAGGTTCCAATTTTTTAAGGGCTGGCGTAATCCAGGAAATTCCATCCAAAACAGATACCGATTTTGCCAACTCTTCGCTGTATTTTTCAGGAGATAATCTATGAAAGCACATGTGTCAGAAGCAGCTTTTGTATCGAACTTTAAAGCTGCGAATAATTTCCTGATCAAGTGTCTGTAGCATCGAAGTGGTGTTAGAAGGCAAGAAAACTAAATTAACATTTTTGAGCTTTAAATCATCAGGATGGGAAGTAGCATTGTCCATAAACAGAATGATTTTCAATTTTGTTTTTTCTTTTTGTTGTTAACTCCACCAACCAATCGCTCATTAGCTCAGTTGTCATCCACGCCGTCTTATTTGACTCCCACGAAACACTAAGTTATCGTACATCAATGTTCTTGAAACATCTAGGCTTCTTAGCTTTTCCAGTAACAACAGGAGTTTCGAACCCTTCCAGCATGTTGCAGCACAGCAAAAGATTGAGCCGGTATTTTGAAATTTCCCCGCCACTTCATTTTTCACCATAAAAACATAAGGAATTGTCCGGAAGGACGTGGTAAAAGAGGCCAGTCTCATCGAGATTGAAAATGTCTCTGTCATCATAAAAGATTTAAGCTTTCCAATCCAATCTGTTACATCATTTGAGTTTACAGATTTTTCGTCGCCATCTGTTTAAAAGATATGCTGTGACATGTCCGGAATTTTTCCAGACATCCATTTGAGGCCTTAGAAGTTTTTAGTACCAAACTTTCACCGACTTCTCTGGCTTTTTCATGGAGCAAAACACCACGTACAGGAATGTTCTTTGCACGAGTAGTACGGAACTATTTCAACAACACTTCGTCATTTTCGCTTGTTTCTGTCTTACGAAACTTCAAATTTTTTGCATTTTCGTTAGAATTCAGGAATTCCACAATTTTCGAATTCCTTCTTTATCCTTCAAATGTTCATTAATCTGCGTTTTACCAACGTGGAAACGTTCGGCAAGGCTACGAATGTTCAGCCTTTCCTTTCCAGCAACTTCTAAAACGTTAATTTTCGCTTTCAAATTCAATTTCTTCCTTACGACGTCATTTTAATACGATCTGAATCAATTTGCCCTGTCACACTAAACTGAATAGACAAGAAAACTTTTAGCCTCGCCATTGACCAACCCCCAAACCCCCAGACACTGGTTTCACGCCTCTAAATTCCAAGAAACACGGGGAGTTTGAAAGACTTGGAAGGAAGAAAGGGTGAAGGGAGAGGGGAGAAGAATTCCATTGTGCACATTTTAGGGTCGAATTCCATTGCGTCAAGCACGGAAGGGAGAAGTCAGGAAAAATTCGTTGTAAAGACGCAAACGCATATATTTTTAGCTTGCTTGTTAGAATAATTTTGAAACGTTTTCCAAAATAATTGAAAGTTTTTCAAAAATATCTGTCCGCTATTCGGAGTGTCCACTATCCAGAGGGAATAACATGGATTGTCCTATATTAAAGCACTGGGACTCGTAAAATATTCGTTAATTAGAGGTGTCCGTTAAGGGAGGTACCGCTGTACTACTTATGATAGATAAAATGCATTCTACATTTTTAACTTAATTTTCCTATTTATACAATTTATGTGCTATATTATGTAAATTAATTTTCATATAAATGTGGAACAAAAAATTTTATATCCATTTTGATAGACGATAAATATATTTAATATTTCAACTCATAAAATATTTTGTAACACCGAAAATAACTTCAGTTTGAAAGTGTTTCTTAAAAAGCCTATTGTTTTGGTTTGTCGGGATTTCTTTGAATAAATCAGTTGTTCTCAGCTTACAACTTCTTAACTCTGGCTATAATGAAAAGAAAACGTTTTTTATAAAACACATTCTCACCTCAAATCCATATTATAATGTATGACGCTACAATTGCTGGATTGCAAAATGAAAACAACAGACGTCCACTTGGGAAAAGAATTGGTATGGCACCCATTTTCTACTCTTTGTGTTTCACGCGTTCGTATCAGTGATTTTTCTTCAAACTGTTTTTACAGTCAGGGAAAATTTCGATGGTCAAAGTTTACTAGGGCTATTTTTTTTCCTCATTCAAAGTTAAGTACTATTTTCAAAAGCCGGTAAGGGCATTTAAAAAATGGTTTCTGAATCAAGAGAAAGGTTTTTTCTTCCTCATCTGCTCTCGAGTTTTTTACTAATCACAATAGATTTCATTACAATATATTAAATTTTATATATTTAATAATTACTAGTTGGTACCCGTCAAAACATGACGGCTAGATAGTAAATAAATGTACTAATAGACAAATTATACTCAACACATCATTGCCAAATGTTGAAAATCATAATAACGCGCAGAAACAAATTAATTTGTTTAAGCGGCCTCGTGCTTAGTATCTAAAGCCAGATTTAAAAATGTCACTGAACATGCGCAGAAAGCAATTTTTTTAATTGTAAATTATCGCTCATTAAACAGCGCGAAATAAACAATTTCCATCAGGTTTAATCTTAGATTTCACAAACATAATTATCATAAAACTAAAAATGGCAGATAGAGATCTAGAGAGACTCCTCAGAATAAATGTGTTTATCATTAAAACATGTCACTGAGCATGCACAGAAATCAATTTTTAATTGTAAATTATCGCTCATTAATAGAAATTGCGGGTATGGAAACCAAATTCGACAAATCTACAGATTACAATCTTTCGTTGAAGACCAAAATGAAGTAAATTGACGCAGTAGTTTTCTCTCACTGACTGCCCAATAAGTCGGCTTAGCAACTTAAATATATAGATTCCTAAATCAATACTTAAATATTTAAAACTTAAATACATTATTTTTTTTAATGCAGTCTTCATAGGAAACTGAAAGTCTCTTGTAATTCCATAGGGTACATCGACTCACCGCTAGGCATACAACTTAAGGCTGGAGACGTTGGTCGCTGCGATCCATACCCGCACAGAGTTACGCAGGGTCCAAGTTAATTTAGGATCAACGGAACTACTAGTACTAGCGCCATATGGCACTATACTAGGTCCCATGATCCATTACCTCTCTTGGCCTGGGTGTAACGCAGTTACCAGCCAGACCACGTAGAGATGGAGGCAACCGACGCCGGTACAACGCTACAAAAATTCCCTCAGAGGATACAACTCCCCCAGGAGAGTCGCAGCTGCTCAATCCATTACTTGCACCCCTATGTAGTTCTACTATAAAACTTTGGCGTCCGGGAATGAGGCACACTGCCCTCATGCCTGAACCTGCAAAATTAACTTATCATTGTGTAGATTAAATGCAAGACAAGTGCAATATGAAAGTCTAGTAGTCCTCCGGTTCCCCAGCCCGTTAGGCCTATCAACCATGAATCACTTGAAGACCAGCCGCTACGTAGCAATACCTGAATACGCAGTCGAGGGTTTATTTCCCCAGTTCGGTGATTTCCATTGATGTGGGGCTCGGGGATGCCGGACAAACAGTACAGATCTGTCATCCACACAAGACATCCCAAGCCCCCTAAAATGCAATATGAAAATTTGTCCATGACTGGATAGCACCTCAGCATATGCCCTGCTGTTCTTAAATGTTTTCCTTCATGTGTTACTGACGGAGCCGTTGGCGATTGTTTTTATTGTTCATTTTTCTATTGGGCTGCTTGTCGACTAGTGACCAAGAGGTCGAAGATGGGCATAGGATTAATATATATATATATATATTATACTAGAATGAAAAAGACATTTTTAATGCTCATTCTCTTTCAACACCTTTTTAAGAAAAACTTTTGATAATAATCGAGTCAATATATACTGATAACATTTTAAATGTACATGACGGCAATAACGTAGGAAGCAGCGTGGCAAAATCAGTCTAAACTTAAATCTATATACACACATTCACGTTCTCCAAATTAATCCAGTCTACGCGAGCATTGAGGGATGCAGATAAAGGGATATCAATTCTAGCACAACGCAATTTAAGAAAATATCCCCCCGGCATGTGCATGTGTTTCCCTTCAAAATTTTCTGAAAAGGGGAAATTCTTTTTTTTCCCCACGGTTATGAAAAATACGTAGACATGAAGGTTAGGTTGAGATGATTAAAGTCATACATGAGGGGAGCCCAAGTGAAAAGTGGACAAATTGAATGAAAGGAATACCTTTATTGGAAATATAAAAATCCCATAGGCGTTGTAACACAGGTCCCATCGTTTCGGCAGCAAGTTTATGCCTTTGCTGTAGAAATCGTGGTTTATTCTTGAGGAAGTCCTACACAACTTCCTTCACTTCGTTGTCCGAATGGAAACATTTCCCCTGCAATAATCTCTTAAGTAGCCCGAAGATGTGGAATTCCCAGGGTGACAAATCCGGACTGTACACTTCCCAACGGAATTTGTTTAAGGTAGTCTGGGTTTCACGGGAGACGTGTGGGCGGGCATTCTCATGAAGAATGATCATTTGTTGTGTGAGAAGGCCTGGCCGTTTGCTTTTGATTGCTTTCCGTAGTTTCGTCAGAGTACTGCAGTATTGTGCCGCCGATGGATGTCCGCATTATGCTCACCTTCCGCAATCAGAAACCGTACTACCGCTCGTTGTTTCGATCTGGACGCTTCCATGTATAGCACGACTTTACTTTCGATCAATTTCCTCTACCGTGAATAGGTATCACTGTTGAACGCCGTATGCGGTGCACACCTCCTACCGCCCTTTACGTCCCTGTTCGGTGGCGCTGCTATAGCTGCAGTCATTCTGACGCAATCGAACGTGTCCACTTTTCATTCGGGCAACCCTTATAAAAGAAGACTTTTAACATTGTTTTGAAACAAATTTTCTAAGTAGTCCGAGCATTATTTAAGATTTTTTTAAACCGAACAGATTAAGAACATCGTCAACTGCACTTAATGTATATTATTTTTTGCCCCAAAGATTTAGAGTTGCTTTCCTGTGACATGAATATGATTTACCTTGTAAGTATTTTTATGGAATATTCCTCAGCCACCTAACTGCACATTCCTCGCTTTAGCTATAAAAATGTTCAATGGAAATTTTCAATTCCTAATGACAGCCTCGACAATTTATTGCTCAAATGGTACGCCAATGGTGATGTGTCATCCAAAACACATCTGAAACCTCTTTCTGAGCCACGTAAATGTAGTCGAAGCCTTATTTCTGATTTACCCAGCTTCATTATCCCTATTCAGTATTAAATACAATACAGAGTGAAATACAAATAAGATGTATTTGTATTCCCTCAGTAAAATTGAGCAAAAATATGTCGTGGGAATTAAATGGCTTCAATTCGGAAAAGGAAAAGGAAGTTTATCAAAGCAGAAGGACTTGTTATTGATACCATTGTGTATCAGAGATTTCCCTTCGGGAGAAACATAAGTTTTACTATTTCCGAAACGTTTTTGTTTCATGAAAAACTATTAATTCTGTTATATAGTTCGGATTAAAAACAGTTATGGCGTCCAAGGGTTGTTTGCTCAAATTACGTATCAGCCTCAGAGCTGATTTTAGAAAAAATATGCAAAGACGTTGACATTCGTGTGGGAAAAAATTATTTTGATGCAGCAAATTGAAGCCTTTAGAGATTAGAAAATCAAACTTCATTGTTTCTAAAGTGTTAGAAACCTGCCTGTCCCAGAAGTCCATATGAAAGCAAGGATAAAATCCCAATGAATGTCACAATTGCTGGTGAAAACCCAGAAGCATTTCGGGTGGACAAAAGTTTATATTGTAAATATCACAGGCAATGGCGTATCGCATCCAAAGGTTATTCGCCGGACAATACAAAAATAAATTTTATAATTTTAAAAAAGCTCTTCTAAGGCTACAAATAAAATTCGTCGTTTTCCCATCAGTTGAAATAGGTAATCCCCTCCCCCAAATATTTTGAAAACACTTGACCTCCAGTTCACAAATAAAATAAAATCTTTAAAAAAAAATTAAAAATGAAGCTTAATATGCTGAACATTAGATACGTAAAAGGTTATCTTCAATTAAATACTCAAATTTAAAAAAAGAATACGTTGCTCGGCGTTTAATCTAATCACTTTCTTGTTTTCTATTTTTAGCTGTAGCTTTTAAGAAAACTGTTGCTGATAAATTCTTATTTATTAATTCCTTCAGATGAATTGAAATCTAAAGAATTTTATCTTCTACAGCCATTATGATATATTTCATCAATTATTTCACCAGTGTATCGAAACTGTTTCTGTGAAAGGAAAATTGAGAGGATCTTATGAATCAGTATCTTTGATTTTAAAGATACTTTAAAAGAATAAACTTCTCTGGGGAATAAACTGTTGTTTGTTTGTTTTGATCGTTACTACTCTTTCAATAAATAAGTTTTGCTTCACTAACAAAGTCCTTATTGTTCATATTGTGTATTTTCGTTTGATTACTGCTTACCCATAAATTATCAAAGGGTTACGTACTAAGAACCCGAGTACAAACGCTTTGAAGACGGTTTTCATGATATGCTTATTCACACCGAACTTCAAAGAAACTAATATTCTGATATTTATTGATCTTTCTTACCCTCCCATCTTGAGCATAATTTCAGTTATTTCGTTACTTGATCCAAATAACTTTATTTTAACACTCTGATTTCTCACTAAACTGAATTACAAACATTTTAATGAAACGTTTGAATTAGTATATTGGAAAACAAACATGAAATCCGTAGTAAAATGGCATGTCATTGGGTATCTTATTTGCGAATTCGAAATTACATTTGCAACGACCGAGCTTATGAGTCAAAGGTTTTTGGGCATTATAAATTCTGTTAGCTCATCTTATGGAGTTTTTCCAGCTGTACCACGTAAAGTACTCTAATATTAAAGGTATCATAATACAGAACATCCAAAGTGTGTGTATTCAAAAGTACACTGATAAATCTCAGGACCTATTAGTTTTATTTCTCACATGAAACTCGTGGAATACGAATAAAAGGAACTAACAGCTTCTTAACATCCTCCCCCGCAAAATAAATAATAATAATAATAATAATCATTAATTAAATTTAAAATTTATATTTAAAAAAGATTTAAAAAATAGGAAAAAATTTAATGAACTGGATAATTTTTTTGAACGTATGAATATAGTTTTCCAGTTTAGGACGGGGAACATTAGATGGGATTCTCTATTTGGATGATTCAAAAATGGCCATAGATACAATCATTCAATCATTCTCTATAACTGTGGTTCCCAACCCGTAGAAGTCTGCGGACCACTAAGCCAGAAATTGAACCATGTGCGGACCACCACTACCCCTCGCCGACTTGAGGGGGGAAACCTTCCGGGGGGGTATGAGGGGCTATAGATTATCCCTCAGGTAATAACAATACAGGATTAACGTACTCACATTCTAACGTATCATATTCTAACAATAACTATGTTAAACTTTTATAAAATTCATTTCAACACCTAATAGTCATCGGATATATCCCGCCCATCTAGTTTAATGAACATTGCTTTCAAAATCCCCATTTATTTGGCAACTTTTTTAATGTGGTCTCGGACTACTCCCGAGGCTCTCGTGGACCACCGGTTGGGAAACACTGCTCTATAACATTGCAAAATTGTACCTCCTCCTTAAACTATTTACATATTACAGTGTAAGAATTATTTTTCACATTTTGGGTTCAATAAAGTTGTATCATTGATATTTTTATTCAACCAAAAGTTTTAATGTATATTCACAGAATCACTGCTATTTCTCTGTCTGACAGGAATATTTAGAATCCTCCAATCCCGCGATATTATTTCCATGTTAGTAATAAGCAGCACGAGAGAGAACTTGGTGTAATCGGGGTTTGTTCTATAAGTTGCTCTACATGTTCTAAATCAATACATAGAGGTTCAATTTAGTTCTAGGTAAAAACAACAAGAATGTATTTTTTTCACATCAGACAGCCGCATGCCGAAAACAATAGATCCCTTTGCCATGCTAGACGCTGTCCGAGATTAGCACTTGGAGGTCAACCTATGATTTCTTCCTACAGTAAAACGTCTTATAAAATTAAATATATTCTCCCAATATCTTGAGAAATTAAAGCATCGTATGTAAGATTGGATAGTCTTAAAACATACTATTGTGCCTGACTGTCCCCGTCATTCGGCTATTGCACTGTTTTGGGCTTTTTTAATGGACATCAGTGTTTGGCTAGACATCTTTCGAGAATTGAGGCGTTCCCGTTGAAAAGCGGGTAAGTGCCAAAATCTCCGAAGAGTATTTTTTCACTGATACAAGGGTTTGTTCCAAGGTTAATGGCGTGGGAAAGGAGGTAAACGCCTAGTTCTGAACTAAACCAAACTATCTAGGTACTTACATCCTTTCCCACTCCGTCAGTCTTGGAGCAAACCCTTGTATCAGTGAAAAAATACTTTTGGGAAATTTTGGCACCTACTCGCTTTTTAACGGAAACGCTTCAATTGATATCTTTCCGAATCCTATCTGTTTCCTTCTATCAGGGAAATATTCCTATGGATGGCCACCACATTCTCCGCTGCGAAGCGTTCCGTAGAGCTTTCTTGGTAGAGTGGTACTGGGAAGCGCGAAGGCTACCGAGGCAGTGACTCATGTCTTGTTTGTATTTGTATTTGTATTTTTTGATATCTTTTGTCAGGTCCTGTAAACATTGAAAATTTTTCAAAAAAAGTTTGCTTTTCATTGACCTACTGCGATGGTTTAATCTCAATTTGATGAATAAATCGACCAAGGATGTTAATTAAATAAATCGCTGAGCTGCTTTTCAATAAATGCAGTGGATTCGAATATTCTCTCAACACGTAATCTACCTTAATAACTTACATCTTCTAAGTTTATCTTTCTTCGGACGTGGTTCTTTGATACAGGCTTCAGAAGCAGCCAGTAACAACACCACTAAGAATTAGCATAATCATAATGGAAAAATATCAAAGAAGAACGCAAAACAATAAAGACAAGTGTTATTAAGCCACAATACTCAAATTTATTCAAGAATGCGTTAAATATGATGCCCGTGCGTGTTTTTGTTACCTTAATAAATACTTTAGCATTTTTAGAATTATGCTTGGTCAGCGTCTCGAAATGCAAAACAATATGAACATTTATTTGGGCTTGCCATAATTTCAGTTTCATATGTAACGCGTTTATGGTTAAACATTGTACTGATAAATTGGTTTTTACCCTGAAGAAGGGTGTTTAAGTCCTTTAAATGGGCAGTTAAATCTATCAAAAATGCTAAATCTGCAAGCCAGTTATCATCATCAAGTTCTGGCACAAGTATATTTTTTCATTCATCAAGAACGCATAATTAATTAAAATCATTAATAAAATATGAATAATAAGATTTTATCATAAAAATCTCTATAAACCTTTATACAAACTTTACTCTTTGCTGAAACGAGGGGAAGACCTTTTCCGAAATACAGATACAGAGTTCATCATTGTTTGTAATAACCCTTAAAGAAAATTGAAAATCAATGCATCAAAAACATCTATAGTCTACTATCGCAGTTTACCATCTGTACCTTTATTCAAACATATTTCTCATGCTAACGATAATTCGGCTTCAGTGTTTTAGAGGAAAAGCCAAATGTAAATCGATATTTTCAATTCGGATAAAAATGTTTATTGGAAACTTATACGTACGTAACGCCGAATGCAGGCTTAATGACGTGAGTAAAATATCTGATGTATCTAAATTTATTTGTTACGTTTATTTCGAACTTAAGAGTAATTTTGCTTTCCTATGACGTACAGCGTCCTAATGTTGATAATCCAATTTCAGACTGGAGGATGTTTATAAATACATCAAAGAGAAATTTTAACGGTGTTTTACTGCATAATGGATATAAGCATAAAAGCATCTATCACACGTGCAATCTCGAAAATATCTATTAATATAAAAACAGTTGTTCCCTTACATGATAGGCATTCTGTCCTGAAGATATTCGAAAATCCACACCTCGAATTGAAATTGAACAGGACTACTAGAGAGATTTCAGACGGTATCATATATCGGTACTAATGAATTCAGTTCTGTATCCTATGCTGTAAGTGAAGAGAGTTCAGGAGGTGTAGGAATCGCCGGGGAAAACTGTCCGCATATTCTACGACGCAGAACGTCACTGTATCGGAAGTCGATATATCTGTTGTACCACGAAAATGTCCGTCTGTCAACCCTGGAAAGCTGCACCAAAAGCTGTTATCAAGTACAGTTGGTATGAAGTAATCAGGACACTTGGGAGACAGCGATCAGGAAAAAACACCACTGGCTTGATTTTAGATGAAGTTGCTGTAGATGAATTAGTACTTAATGCGTTGAGCACCGCCAAAAACTGGTTACTACTCTACCAGCATCCAACGGTATGAAATGAAATTCAAACAATTATAACATCCAGTCGACACTATATTTTAAGTAAAAAGAAGTTTTATTTTGAGCTTATTTCTTAGAAGAAATTCTAGATTAACAAAACACTAACATTGTACATGATGAAGATCTCCTCAAAACTGCATACAGTAAGGACCATGCCAGTCTAACAAAAAGTAGGAGACCCGAGTATGAGTGACCGAACAGGTACGCTAGCACTGCATTAATGACAAATATTTCAGCAAAAGAAAATGGTTTCTCCCACAGGGTCGAGCCGAAGCTCTTACCTGGGGGAAACTACAAATTTCACACACACTCAGTAAGTGAAAACTCAAGTCTGTAATATTATCCACTTTTTTCAAATCTGGACAGAGCGGGGAAGGAAGTAAGGTTACCATGCACGGAAAACCGCCAAGCGCGGAAGAGGGCCGCCAAAAATAATGTGCTAACAACCTTGCGAGTGCAATAGAATACAATATGGGTTTATAGAATATCTCTCAGGCAAAAGGGAAACAGGATTAACGTACTCCCATTCTAACGTATCATATTCTAATAACAAAATAATTATGTTAAACTTTTAAGATATTTTAATCCAACATCTGATAGTCATCGGATATATTTGGCCCATCTAGTTCAATGAGTATTGCTGTCAAAATCCCTATTTATTTGGAAACTTTTTTATATTATGGTGCCGGACCCCTCCCGAGGATCTCGCGGACCACCTCTGGTGCTCGGACCACCGGTTGAGAACCACTGGTTTAGACAGACCTTATAAAATGAAGTGTGTAATCACACGTAATATGTAATATTTATATAATCAAATGCTATAATGTAATATAAGTTTATTTTAAGAATGATTTTGCTTAATCCGAAAAATTAGTTAATCCGAAGAGGGTCTGGTCCCAATCATTTCCGATTATCGGGACTCTACTATAATAATATCTGATCTAATAGGTATAAATACAGATTTGCATAGGGCATAGTGATCCACGCGTCTAAAGTTGAATTTCATGACACTTTTGTATATGCCTCGAATGCCGCCTCCAGCTTTTATTTGTGTACCAACACTAAGCAGAACAAGGTTAATCCACTGGACCTTAAACAGCACATGGGTCCTCCCGATGCAACCAATCAAAAGCAGTTTCGTTTTTATCTTGGCGATGTTTGTGCAATTAAAACCTGTTTCTGCAATCAAGTTTATATTTGTGAAACTAAAAATGAAAATAGTACAAAGATAACAACACATAAACCTAATGAACCACTTTTTCTAATTGTTTGTTCAATATTCTTAGTCAGATCTTTAAGTGTTTTATGTGCAATCATTAGTGTTATAATTATGTTGTGTGCTGTATATTATAGAGAAAAATATGAAGGGGTCGAAGAGGAAAAAGGGTTAAGAACCCCTGATCGAAACGGATGTAGAGAATGTACTGCTATTAATGATATTTACGCATCCGACTTTTATTTATGAAAAATTTCCTTTCTGGAAGACAACGATTTTTTACTTTATCCCCAATTTCGTATTTATAATAAATTATTTTGAATACTTAATTTTTTAAGAACTGCTTTAGTAAATATGTTTAATTTAAAATGTGGGAAATATAAATTTACTATAGTTTTTCATACATAATCTCGAATATTTATTTTATTTATTTATCTTTTTTTTACCTTGAAGTTTGAAACCCTTCTGTATATTAATTTTTTCACTAATTTTTACTTCAAAACTACAGTTTTAAGACGAACAAATAGGTTTAAAAAAAATAATTCCCCTTTTTCTAAATGATATACTTTCTCTACCCAATTATTGTATCTTCCAGAATATTAACAGAAGCTTGAAACAATCCAGAAATTGCATCTCACATTTTATACATCAAAGATTTTAATTAAATTTTAATTTCAAGAAGAAAAATAGCACCCATTTTCAGCAATAACAACGGCTTTATCAGTGAAAAGAATATACGAAGCAATTTTAATCCATTTGTTCGGAAGTCATTATAAAGGATTTGTTTTAAGGTAGCTTTTAAAACTCACCTTCAAAAATCCTTCTCTTGAATTACGTAACGGACTAAACAAAAGCGGGAAAAGTTTCCATAAATTACTCATTTGAAATGCAGAAAGTGAAACTAGGCGTGCAGATATAAAGTGTAAGTTAATCTTTTAACTTATAGAGTTTCTAACATTTACTTTAACAATCGATTTTGAGTTTTAAAAAATAATCCATAATATTCATTTTTTCTATAAAAACTGAATGAATTAGTGGTTTAATTTTACAAGGACTATGCCCAGAATATATATTGTTTCTATTTCAGTGATTGAAATAGTTGAGATCGGTTCTGTTATATATCGTTTATAATTCAGCAATGTAATGTAACATAGGGTATGCGTCGCTAGGTTTAAATTCTTCCTTCATCTTTTGAAAGTAATTAATTAATTCACATAGCTAACCAAATTAAAATTTTTTTATGAAAATGAGGGATAATAGTCATGTAAAATATATACATTTCATTAATAAGAGGAAAACATCAATAAGAGGTAGAATAAACACAATAAATATTCAAGTTTAGATTGTGATTGCCAATTTTTATTCAACGATTTGCAACTTAACATTTTATGCCTCAATACTCCACTTTATTCTATAGATAAATCATCTGTAAAAAACCGATTCCATGCCATTTGCATCAGTCTGGCGTAGGTACTTTAGAAAAAAAACGAGAAACGGAAAAATTAATATTTAATCTATGTGCATGTGACATTTCAACTAAAGAGAGGGCGTCGTTGCAAAACAAACGTTTACTCCCTACTGAGTCTCCATTTCAATCACTACAATTCAATTACGCATAGGGCGTTACCTTTGTCTCTCGAGAGCACGTTCTTTGGAATCAGTTTCATTAACCATCCTAAGAAGGGTTTTTCAAGTGCATAAAAGATTACTAGCGTAAAAAAGATAACTGGTTTATAGATTCGGTTAAAATAATCCTTTTCTTGCATTTAAAACACAGGTATCAGAATTGAAATAGCTCAAAAATGCATTTTTACGCTAAACCTTTTCCTGTCAACTTAGATGTTACAAAATCAAATAACCCAAATACTATTGACTGTTCGACTGTATGAAAAATGAACTTCTACTAAATATTCGTAAAAATACATTTTTTCAGCTAAACCTTTTCCTGTCAACTTAGATATTACAAAATCAAATAACCCAAATACTTTTGACTGTCCGACTGTATGATGAATGAACATCGACTAAGTATTCGCTAAAATGCATTTTTCAGCTAAACCTTTTCCCGTCAACTTAGATATTACAAAATCAAATAACCCAAATACTGTCGACTGTATGAAAAAATAAACCTCTACTAAATATTCGAAAAAATTATACGGCTGTTTAATAGCAAATTTTGGGATGCATTGCAATCAAAATTAATTGTTATTCGTTTACATTTCGTTTAATTTTTATTGAATAATTCATTTAAATGTCTCCACAACAGAAACTATTTAAATATAATTATTTATTCAAGAATATTCTTTATTTTAAAACACTTTTGAACACATTTGCTACTTTAATTTGGTGTATAGATGAAACGTTATGTACTCGATCTATTATTAATGCTTTAAAACCCATTATCTCTAATTAATTCTATGAAGAATAACATATGTTGACAGCAAATTAATTTTTTTTAACTAAATAGTAATTTCTTAACGAATAATTCAGTTTTCACTTCGTTGAGACATCAGCATAATTAAATTCTCCCAAACAATCTGTTTCAAGATAGTAACATAATACTTTTTTAAAATCGAAAGCTCACATAAATTTGAGAGAAACAGATTTATATACACAATTACACACTGCAATGAAAAATGTAAACTATCAAATAATACATTATATTTTTAAAAATTACTGATCTCATGGGCAATTCATTCTGCTTCATATATTTGAAGCACGTGATACATTTCTTTAATGACTATCTAAATTTCCCTTTTAAATTCTTTTAAACATTATTTGAAAAATCTCTCTTTTATGCACGCTTTTTCGCCCACACACTGCTCCAGGAGAAATTACGAAATATTTTGATTACGATTATAGAGTCAACTATTCTGTTGGTATTAATCATACATTTTCCAATGTTTCTCTTTCAGATGGCAGTAATTGAAAAAATAAGTTCATTAGTGCCAACTCAGTTGTATTCTACGTATGATATTATACCGGGTAAGCAAAAAGTCCGTAGAAACTTTAAAAATTCATAAAAACCGGAAAAATAACCAAAATAATAAAAGGTTTGCAGGGTTAACATCGCTAGGTCACGGGAATTTTTTAAGACAGGAAAAAAACTCAAAAAACAGCCAATAGATGGCGCTGGTACAAGCGAATTCTGTGGAAATATGCAAATGAAACGGTTATAAGAACGTGCACTCCTAATCACGCTGACCCCACTAACAGGAAAAGGCCTCGAGCCATCCTGAGTCTTCAGTCTTAATTTTTTGTCTGTCCTCGTTATTTAAATAAAATATAAAAAATATAAAAACAATACTTGGCTTGCCAAGGCAAAAAACAACTAAAAATTTTATAAAATAAAATAAAAACCTATTTTCTATCCTTAAACTTTCTTTTAACTTAAATATTTTGTCTCAGAGCAAATCCTTTTGACTTTGCTCATTTTCGTAGTATTAGAACTCACGGATTCCAAACCTTATCTCTCTATCCAATCTCTTTACTCTATTCTCTCTAAACTTGCCAATTGAAATTCAGCTTAGAGACAGCCATTGACTCCACCCCCATCAGCATATCAACTCGAAGATCCAGGAGACATGCAATCAGAACAGCCCATTTTCACCCTCCTATGTACAGACCAGAAACCTCTTTGCTTCACTTTTTGTGAAGCAATTCCTGAACTTTTGACGTCACTTAACGAACTTCTACTTCTGAACAATTCCAGCTCCTCGTTGCTACTTTTATGAAATATCTGAGTTTGAAGGCGTTGGCCTAGACAACTCAGTTAGAACACTTGTCCTATGGTCCTATGGTCCACAACCAGTTCACCTTTGTTCCGCGATCCACCGAGAGGTGTCATGTATACATCCAGACCTGCTGCACTCTGCCGTTGCTGGATTTGTGACTAGCCTGAAATGCCTTATCCCCTGTGGTGGGGATCATGTGGAACACTTACTTCTGTAATAAACGATTTAGAAGCATTGTTTTCGGTATGTGGGTATCTTTTCTTTGACTTGTGTACTTCAGCGCCACCTATCGGCTGTTTTTTTAATTTTTTTTTTCCTGTCTTAAAAAAATCCCGTGACCTGGCGATGCTAACCCTGCAAACCTTTTATTATTTTGGTCATTTTTCCCTTTTTTATGAATTTTTAAAGTTTCTATGGACATTTTTGCCCACCCGGTAAAATATCATACGTAGTATACAACTGAGTTTGCACTAATGAACTTTTTTTTTCAATTACTGGTATATGAAAGAGAAACATTGGCTAATGTATGATTAATACCACCAGAATAGTTGACTCTATAATCGCAATCAAATTATTTCGTAATTTCTTCTGGAGCAGTGTGTGGGCGAGAAAGCGTGTATAAAAGAGAGATTTTTCAAATAATGTGTATATTCTGTATATATTCATTTTGAAATTAGAGACTAATATTAGATAACAAATAGTTACTAATTAAAACTTATGTGAAATTTAGTGTGTTTACTGACTTAAAACTATAAAATGGGAAACGATGGACTTTAGCATCTGTAAACATGCAGGATATGCAAATTTGTAGAACGCGGGGAATGAAGTGCGAAAGTATATTAGAATTCTTGTATATTTTCCTGCCCTTACTAAGTTTATTAGTTAGTAAGCCTTTGAATATAGTTAAATATGTCTCAACTATATCATTTAGAGAAATATCAGTACTGTTGATTCGATGGTAGACTGGAAGCCCGTTATTTGCAGTTGAACGTCTCGAGGGAATTAATTTGCCATAAAATATGATGTCAAAGATACGGAGTCTATTTCTTTGCAAAGTCACGTCATAGTGCAGTTTTAGTCGAAATTTCATTTCGACATTCACCGAAATTTTCTGGTTTCATCTTGTAGAAAATATTCTAGTCAATCAAGATTGCTCAATCAGTACAACGAGAGGAAAACTTCCCGTGCTTAGTTCAAATATTCTGCTAAAGAAAAAAATTAGATTGCTTATTCCCCAAGGAAAAGTTCTTGGAAAAAAATTTCCCTCCAGAGGCTTAGCCTAAAAGGATCTCAAAGCTCCAAACCTCAATTTACCTTACCTTAAACTGATTCACAAATACTTTCATTGAATATAAATGCATCATAGTCAGGCATGAGAGAAGTTTTGAAACAGGATGATATGAAATGACAGAAATAAAAAATATGCTATCCTAAGATTTAGTCCAAAAGGTCTTCAAAGAAAAAAACCTGAACTTACCTTTCTTTAAATTAATTCCTAAATTTTTTCCTTGTATTAGGATTCATAGCTCAGGCACGAGAGAAAAAGTTTAAAAATAGGATACTGTGGCAATTTCCCCCCCTCGAGGCGAGTAGGAACACCATTAAAATCGCCGCTAGCCGTGAACCGATGCTAAAGAATGGCCGACCCCGCGAGTGGAAGAGGACCACAATGGGCACCTCTTCGGGACGCATTCCTGGGATGAAAAGAGGAGACAGTCTGGCGCCATATTTTGACAGTGGCCGACAATGACAGTTTACGCCCTGAAACGAGATCGCTAATGAGTGAGCGAGCGATGAAGATGTAATAATCGGCATCGTTTTTTTGCGCACGGCTAGACGCTCAGCCTATCCGGAGCGAGCTATAGAGAGGAGGCTAGAAAGAATTCCGCCAGGGATCAAGTTTTTAAAATAAGCCGACGAGGGCTTGAAGACCAGTTTTGTGCGGAGAGTTTTTCCTCAGAGAGTTTAGGAGTGATACCTGATCTCCTGGCTCCACGCACTTTTAAGTGACTTGTTTTTTGTGAGGCTCTGCTCTCTACGTGAGAAGACCCTTTTTCACCGAGAAAGGTCGGGGAAACCGATCGGAACTTGATCTCCCCAATTGTGTTATTTCGGAGAAGCTGCTAGCTTCCAGTGGACGAGTGCGGGCCCTTTTTTCTGTGACCTGACCAGCAGTTCGTCGCCTCGTTTAGCGACAGTGTGCTCCATCCTTGAGAGACAGATGACGATTCCTACTCCAACTTCTACGGACTGCTTTGTATATATATTATTCGAGATCGCGGCCTAACCGTGTTTATTAAATAAAACTGAAATCCTCATTATCTTAAAAGTCTCTATTTTAGTAAGCTGTCTACCTTACACGTAACCTGTGACGCTACCTAAGTGTCTGCTTTTGACACAAATCGCAGGAATACGTTACAGCTATACTAATAATAGAAGAATGGTGGCAGCAACGGATGAATCCAGCTTTAGAGAGTGATTTTACAAGACTGTGAGTGTGTGCGCGTACGATAGTTTGAACTTTCAAGAGTGCATAAAAACTGTGACTAGTGTGGAGCCATTCCTACTGAGCCAAGAAAGCCAACATCCCCGATTAGAGAAGCAAGCTTCGAGGACAGGTACTTGTTTTTTCATTCTCTAGAGGCAATTGTGTTTTTTAAATATTAACTCTTAAGTTAATTACCCGTCGAGAAAGTCGACATAATATTTGTGTTTTTTAAATATTAACTCTTTAAGTTAATTACCCGTCGAGAAAGTCGACAGAATATTTGTTTTTTTTTAAATATTAACTCTTAAGTTAATTACCCGTCGAGAAAGTCGACAGAATATTTGTGTTTTTTATAATTAACTCCTTAGTTAAGATAACTCGAGAAATTCGAGAAACGTTTGAGCATCAGCTCGTTAAGTATATTTTTTTTGAGTCCGAGACATTCGAGACTTGTGGTTTTGTGATCTGGTTTATGAACAAGTCGCGAAGTGTTACCAATTTAGTAAAAGTGTATCGTAGAAATTTTTTGTTGCAAGCATATGTTATTGAACCTAAATTGCATATTGTGTTATAGTATCAAGTGTATTTGTGCTAGAGATTAAGAAAAGTGCATTTTTATTAATTATTAAGTATTGTATTAGAGTGTATTATTTTGGAGAATTGGGTTTTGATTAGTGTATTGGGGTTATATTGGGTTAGGCAAAATGGCTTTCTTAATGACCTATAAGAAAGAAGACCTCCAGGTTCTTTCATATGATCTAGGGATTGATTTCGAGGATCACGATAGGAAATGTGACCTATACGACAGAATTTTGTCCAGTGCGAGATATGATGAAGAGAGTGTTAGGGCTCAAATAAAAATCATTAAGGAAGAGCGCGAAAAAACAGAACGTATAGAATTAGAACGCGAAACTAGGCAATTAGAACGCGAAGCTAGGCAATTAGAATTTGAACGAGAAGTGAGGCAGAGAGATTTCGAACTGCAAAAATTACGGTTGACTCAGGCAGCCGAAACCGCCAGCGTAGCTTCGTCCCAGAATGAGAGCGCTAGGCCCGTACAAAATTTCAAAGCCCTAATGCAAAAGTATGATCCGGAAAAATCGGACATTTCTCTCTTCCTAACCCTGTTTGAACGTCAGGCACGAAAAGCACAGGTTGAAGACGGGGAACGAATGATGCATTTGCTTTCATTATTACCCACGGAGATCGCTGAAATAATTATTCGCGAACCCGTTGAGGTAGCAGATGATTACGATCAGGTAAAGAAATTACTTCTGAGCCGGTTTAAGTTAAGTCCGGAGACTTTTAGAGTTAAACTAAATCAACACCAGAGGCGGCCAGGTGCCCTATGGAAAGATTTAATTTTCGAGCTGAGAAATTATTTAGAGGGATGGCTTGAAGGGGTAAGTGTAAAAGATTTTGAAGCCCTTAAGAATCTCATGGTTGCAGACCAGATTAAACAACGCGTCCCGGCGGAAATCCGAGAACATTTTTTGGATGAATGGGGAGCTATAGTGGACCCTCACATCTTAGTGAAAAAATTGGACGAATATGAAGCGACAAGGCGCACTATCAGAAAACCCATTAATTTAAAGCCGTTGGAGAAAAAAGGAACGGAAAAATCTAAAACCTTTGAGAAAAGTGAGGATAAAAAAGAGGTTAAAGAGAAACCCAACTCTTCTAACGGGAGAGACCAGGGATCTGTGAGAAATAACTGGAGGAATCGTGAGTATGAAAGGAGAAGAGCCCCGGCTTGTTACGAATGCGGGTCAACTGAGCATTTACGCCCTCAGTGCCCCGAATTACGCCGACAGACTAGCGAGCGGGTGAACAAAGTAGCGACCGCAGAGAACTTCGAACCCGTTTTTAAGCCATACCTCAGCAAAGCGAAGGTAAATGGTGTGGAGACCACTATTCTTCGCGACAGCGGGACGAGCCTTGATGTCGCTCCTTTTAAATTAGTCAGCGCGACGGATTTTACAGGAGACGTCGTATGGGTCCGCTCCGCGTTAGAAAACGAGTTGCGAAGCTTACCAGTCGCAGTAGTGCGGATAGAGAGTCAAAAATATGGGAATTTTGTGACGAAAGCGGCCGTGGTAGGTAAATCAGTAGAGATGGACCACTACTTAATGGGGAATTATACTCAGGAAATTGTTGATAATATTAAGAATGGACCCCAGTTAGTGAATAATGTTGTCACGCGGAGCCGATCGAAGGCAGAAGCGAAAAATAAACCTGAAGGGAGGAATCAAAATTCAGAAAGTGAATTAGAAACCCAATCCGACCTCGAGAGAGAAATGGACGGCGAAATTGAAGGGGATTTAGAATTGCCCCCGGTCGAGGGAAGTACCGAGACGGAATTAGCTGGGATAAACTCAGAAACCTTCCTCGCAGAACAAACGAAATGTGAGGATCTAGAACCTCTCTGGGAAAAAGTTAAAAGTCAGACGACTACAGAGTACATAGTTGAGAAGGGGTTATTGTATAGGAAGTCTACGGATCACAGAGGTGAGGAACGGAGACAATTAGTTATACCCAAGTGTCTCCGAGACAGAATGTTAAAGCTAACTCACGAGGGGTTAGGCGGGCACATGGGAATCACTAAATGCAAAGACAAACTGTTGAGGTATTATTACTGGCCGAATTGTACTAAAGATGTAGAAAACCATGTAAAAACTTGTGATCCATGTCAACGGATAGGAAAGGCCAGGGAAAAGAAGAAGGCTCCCTTAAAATTGGTACCCATCATAAAGGAGGTTTTCTCCAAACTCTGTATTGATACGGTAGGACCCCTGCCCGAGACGAAAATAGGGAATCGGTACTTGTTGACAGCGATATGTGTAGCTTCGAAGTACCCTGAAGCTATACCCATCCCGGACATCCGGTCCGAGACTGTTACGGAGGCCCTCATGCTGATTTTCAGTAGGCTCGGTTTTCCGAAAGAGGTACAATGTGATAACGGCACTTGCTTCACGAGTAACTTGACGGAGACATTTTTTGAAAAGTTTAAAGTTAAGGTGACCCATAGTTCGGTTCGACACCCGCAAAGTAATAGTGTGGAAAGATGGCATCGAACTATAAAACGGTTAATTAAGGTTTTATGTTTAGAGTCAGGGCAAGATTGGGAGAGCATTCTCCCCGCCGCTTTACTTGCATTACGGACTGTGACCCACGAGTCAACAAATTTTAGTCCGGCAGAACTGGTCCACGGGAAAAATCTGAGAACCCCCGAGACTTTGCTCTACGAGCATTGGACCAATGCGGAAGATGAAGAAAGCGCTGTTACAGAGTATGTGTTCGGGTTGTTAAACCGCCTAAAAAGATGTCAGGAACTCGCTTCAGAACGAGTTATAGAACAACAAGGGAAGAGGAAAAATTATTACGACCGAGACGCAGTTCAGAGAAGGTTCAGACCAGGGGATAAGGTTTTGGTTTTAGCAGCTTCCAGACCAAATCGACTTGCTGTACAATGGGTAGGGCCCCCGACAATCGAGAGTCAGTTGTCTGACACTAACTATATTGTGCAGGTGCCAGGTAGATCTGCGAAGTCGCAAATTTATCACATAAATTTGTTAAAACCATATCATCAGAGGGTGGAAAATGTAAATTTTCTGTTGAATGAAGAGGTAGGTCAGGAAAAATCCGATTCGGACTTAGAAATACCGTATCCTGTCGCGAACCCGACTCTTTTCGATTTCGACGAAATCGTTAAAGAGAACGACTTAGGAAATACCTGTACGCCCGACCAAATAAATCAGCTGGGAAAACTACTAGGATCCCACGCTAAAATATTTTCTAATGAACCCGGTCGCACTAACTTCATCGAGCATGACATCCAGCTGATAAGCGATAAACCTGTTCGATCAAAGCCATACAGAACTTCTCCCCGACAAAACGAAATATTAAAAACCGAAATAAAGCGCATGCTAGATCTCAATATCATAGAGATAGGTGAATCAGACTATACGTCTCCTATGATTTTGGTAGAAACTCCGGGTCGAGACCCCCGACCATGTATTGATTACCGGAAACTGAATTCAATGATCAGGGTAGAATATTTTCCGCTACCAAATATAGAGGAAAGGGTTGAAAAGGTCAGTGCCGCGAAGTACATCACGGTCATAGATTTGACAAAAGGTTACTGGCAGATACCCCTGAGTCCCCGGGCGCAGAGACTCGCTGCGTTCGTGACAACTTTTGGGACGTATCGACCCTTGGTAATGCCATTTGGGTTAGTAAATGCCCCGTATAGTTTCTCGATGTTTATGTCTCGACTCTTACAAGGTTGCGAAGAGTTCGGGGTTCCCTATCTAGACGATGTGGCTATTTTCTCGGAAAGCTGGGAAGAGCATTTGAACCATATTGATATTGTGTTAAAAAAGATCGCGCAAGCTAAACTAACGATAAAACCTGCCAAATGCCAATTCGCACAGAACCAAGTGAAGTACTTAGGGCATATTGTAGGAGGGGGAAGCAGAACACCTGCTCAAGCAAAGGTCGAACCGGTGTTAAATTTTCCTCCCCCGAAAACGAAGACGCAGGTGCGCCAATTCTTAGGACTTAGCGGGTACTATTCCCGGTATATAATGGGATACGCGCTTATAGCGGAACCATTGACACGCTCTTTAAAGGGTCGAAACCGGAAGGAAAGTATTGAGTGGACAGAGGAGTGTGAAAGCGCCTTCCAAGAACTAAAAACAAAACTAACGGAGAAACCAGTACTATACGCTCCCGATTTCTCTAAGGAATTCGTGATACAAACCGACGCGTCCGACAAAGGAATAGGGGTAATATTGGCACAAAAGGGACCAAATAATGCGGAACATCCCGTTTTGTTTTTAAGCAGGAAGTTCACTGAGAGTGAGCAGAAATATTGTGCGACCGAAAAAGAATGCGCCGCAATTATCTTTGCCTTAAAAAAGTTGCGACATTATTTAGATGGACAGCCATTTACGATCGAAACCGATCACAACCCACTGGTTTTCCTGAAGAATAATGCCGGAAATAACCATAGGCTTATGAGGTGGTCTCTAGCTATGCAACCATTTAATTATAAGATTGTTCATAGGCCAGGGTCACAAAATAAACACGCAGACTGTCTCAGTAGAGCAGACTGATTTAAAAATAAATTGAATTGAAACATTTTTCATTTTTTTTTCGTATTGTAATTGGAATTAATTGTATTGTTTTTAAATTAAGAAATTGTGATAAGATAAAGTTTTCTTTCTAAACCTAAGATAGTGTTGTAAATATGAATGTTTTTTTTTGTGTTTCTGTAAATATAAATGACATTTAATGTTTTAATTGAGGTATTGTGTTAGTGTAAAATTTTTTTTATTGTAAATTAAGTGTAACATGAATAGTAAACTTAACCTAGAAGTTGATGCATAATCTAAAGCACCACAGCCCCCTCCGCTTTCGCGTATCGGCAAAAATTGATGACCAACCGCGCAATAGAAGTCCCTCCGGCCCACCGGGTCCGCAGGATGCGCGAAGACAAACCCCCTTTAAGTCGGAATAAACTAGCAAATTTAGAAACTACTTAGAGTAGTTGACAACGGGTAGTACATATATTTTTTTTAACCAAACTTACTAGAATTAATTTAATTTCATTTTAGGTCCTAGAATAAACTCAATCCATTTAATTCCTAAATTCCAAATCCCAGTATCATTTAGCCTAATGTCACAAGCGGGATCGAACCCGAAACTGAGCCAGCAAGATTCCAGCGACAACGTGTCTAAACCACTAGACCACATTCCACATGCTTATCCAAACCCATTTTCTCAAATCACTCAAATTATAATCCAACTAATAATTTCTAAATATTATTCATGAAACTACTTATTACAATTCACCCCCATAAAGTGGGACAAATCACCAGAATCCCAAATTTAATTTTGTGCTTATTAATTTTATCGTTTAAGAGCCAAAATAAGTTAATGAGTTGCTTATAATAGCTTATTTTACCTTTTCCCACAATAGCCAAAACAACGCAGCACCAATAACGGGCAGCTCGATTGGTCCAAAAATTCCACACTATAGCATAACACTGAACACATTGAGCACTAATTTCAGATCAACCCACCGTAGCCAACAGCGAAGTAAGCCGCCGTCCACTTCAAAAGTAAGTACCCTATAAATTAATGTTTATATATTGTACTCCTAATATTGTGCTAATTAGCTGTATAACTACTACAGTCAAGTGAAATTAATTCTATAAAGCCGAAAAGGTTAAATTTTGCAGACCGAGAAGTTAACATACGAGTATTTATTGAATTCGCTTTGCCAAAGCAAATATTTTTCAACATACCAGCACCATTAACACATGTTGTCATTTTTTTTAATTAGCCCTAGTCCAGTGTTAATAACCACATATCCTGATTTCAAATTACACTATACAATAATTCGAGTAAAACTATTCTTAAATTGAATTATAGGCAACCATTACTGATATTATATATGCCTAACCATTAAGCATAACTGAAAATTATCACCTCCCCTAAATACAAGATGGCGAAACCACACTGAAGAAAGTATATACTAGAAGAGTATACAGCTCAATTGATTAAGTTTTATTTTATTTATTTTATTTATTTATTTATTTATTATTATTTTTTTTTCTAAAATTGAAACCAATTCAATTAATGTTTTAGACTTAATGAAGAACAGTGACACCCCTATAATTATTGTAATTAATTAATTATCTATTTAATTAGATAATCATAAGTTTATACACTTAATTGTACTAGCAATAGACTATTTAAATACTTTTAATTACTTGTTTACATAATTTTCCTTCCTACCAACACCATAGAGTGAGTTAATATTTATAATTGAAATACTAGTCCATAGACTCCAAAAGCAGTACTGACTTTAACAATTTTTTTTTTTTTAATATTATTATTTTATTAAATCACAAGCAAGTAAGTAACTCTCCTTTCTATAGGAAGCCATAATTAGCCACAGGAAGTCATCTTTCAGCATACTCCGGTAGAGACACTGACGGGGCCCGAACTCATGAACTCTCCGACTCCAGTCTTCTGTAGAAGGTCCATATCTCTTCATCACAGTTCTCATGCCACAAGATAGCTTATAAATCCCCATAAAGGTGCGTAATAGGAGAATCGGATATGCCACGATGAAGAATAATTCCAGACAATATAATTTTTCCACATAAGCAAATAAATACAATAGCAACACTCGAGTTGTATCAATTTCTTTTTGCAAAGCACAGCAGAAGCAACAAAACAAAAAGAAGAACAAGAAGATTAAGCCAGCAGCTAGTCAAGTGGGCAGTGTTGTTCCATTAGATCCGAAACAACATTACAAATAAATTTCCTACAGTAAAAATCACAAAAGAATTTATCCTTCGGCCAGTTCTCAATACCATGAGGTAAATGTTTTCTATATTTATTAAATTCAGGACAGTCAAAAAGACAATGTTCAACTGTTTATAGAGATTCTATGCTCACTTCTACCCAGACTTGGGTGTATATAATTTGAAGTGGCACTCTATTTGAATTATATACAAACACAATTTATACATGAAACAATGTTTATTGGATTCATTGCACATATAATTGGCTTTTACATCAATAAGCATGCGTACTACTTGTACGGAATATAACTACAGCTTTCAAGAACAATATATTTTTATACTCACGAACAATAAGTCAAACCAGCAGTACTGCCACGTAAACTTCTGGCCCGTAAAGCACTAGCGCAGGATAACACCTTTTTCAACCTTAACAACAACTCCCTTCTTTCATTAATGACGCTGCGTGGTATTTATACTAAGCGCGTATGCCAAAATTAGCATATCTGAAGCAGCTTCTTTAATTCACTCAAAAGTTCGATTCTTGTGAATCGAATCTTGTGTATACCTTACACTGGCCTCCCTCGAAAAAAAAAATTAGGTAACTGAGGTCTGAACGGCTTCAGTTAACTAATTGAAAACGCGTGCTGGTCTGACTTTTGACATAATGGGTGGCAAAGCCAAAAAACCTTCCACACGTTGTGTGGGGGAAAAACGCCACTACCATTTTACAAAACTAACCCCGAAGGGTCCAGGTGACACCATTACACAGTGGATTTGCAGAGTTGCGGATACTGGGCTGGCCAACTGCGCCCTAAACTATCTATTTTAATTAAAAGTGACAACACAATTGCACAGCATGACATTTCTTGACTGTATCTGCTCTCCCCCAATTTATAATGTACATGTGTTATGATTTGCGAAGTTAGTATGTTAGTTGTTTGTTATCTGTAGTTAGTATGTATTTTTTTTCACTACATGTCCCCTTCAAAAATTTATAAAACAACTGTATGCCGTTTTTTTTTTCAGTGGCTCACTCCTTCCCCTCAAAATGTTTACACAGTATCTACAATGGGGAACTTCAAACCAATTTGGTTCGATTTTATTAAAGGGTGGGAGTTAGAATAAGAAAGTTGATACAAGACTTGTTCCTCATGAATGCAGCAACTTCACTGCACCAGTTTGTCCAATCCGTGGAACCTCTCTTGATGGTCGCAGTCCTAGTAAAGGGGTTCGTTGACCGTGTGGGCATCCTTCGTGCAGCAGGTCGTAGGTCCTGAGGCGCTGGTCCGGCTTGACGATGGACAGGAGGTCTCTTGGGAGGAGGCCAACCTTGCTGGGCGGCTGATATCTTGCGTTCCCTGTACTTATGCAAAGGAGCTTTAAAATTGTCATTCTTCCTTTTTATAACCTTGTGTACCTTATCAGCGACGCATTCCTCCTTTGATGGAGTTTTTGTAGTGCACACTTTACCTTTCTTCGTACTTTTGCTTGTATCGGTATTAAATTTTAATGCAGATTCTATTTTTTCAACAACCTGACTCTGCTTTTCGTATTTGTGCTTATACGACTTCTTGTTTACCGCCTTAATTACTTCAGTATTAGCAGTTTTAATGCTGGAACCTGAAGGCGCTTTTTCACGTTTTTTATCCCCCTTAACTTTAGTTTTATCCTCTTTTGACGAAAAAGTCTCTTTGAAACTTGCGATATCAGAATCGTTATCATTTAAATTCTTTAACACTGCTTCAGTTTTAGGAAGATTAAGCTTTTCGTACTCGTGCGTTTTATTGCAAACTTTCTCTATAACTTCCGAAGCATCAGCTAAACTACCTACAGTATAACTCTGTGTCAACTTTTCATCCTGATTCTCAGTATGGTTTTCATGTACTTTATTTAAAACCATATTATCAACCTGGCCTACAGCATCCCCATTCGGATGGAAACTTGAAATAATATCATTATTACCTAGCGAGTTCCTGCTATCGTTTAAAGAATTTTTATTGTCGTCAACTAATAAGTATTCACTAACTTCCGTAACGCATACTTCGGCATCTACTAAATTTCCTTCATTAACAGATGTGTGAATATCATCTAAAATATCAGGTATAGCATTAATAATATCAGGTATAGCATTAATAGAAGTGTCAGATGATTTATTTTCTAAACCACTAGCATTAGTATCGGCACTATTTTCAGAAATTTGTACTGGAATTACCTCATCATTCCAGCTAGACTCACTTTTTTTATAAGCCAAAAAAATACCCCGACTTTCACTATTCTCAAAATAATGATTACTGCTCGGACAAAATAATACATTTGACAAAACAGTTTCAACAGGTTGAACCATATCATGTGAATCAACTTGCCAGTGCAAGTAAGGTGCTTGCATATTTTCTTTAAGTGCACTAATTTCATTATCACGCCGTGCGCTTCTATTATTTTGCCTGCGGTACTGCTTACGCTGCTGGTTTGAAACTCGCGAAAAATTTTGGCGCGGCTGTATAAAACTTCTCGTACCTGAATGACGGTGAGGGGTAGCGAAGAAATGTCTATTGTCATATTTAGCTAAAGCTTGAAGGAGGGTAACCTTGCTTGTAATTGTTTGATTATCTAAAAAATCTTGAACACTTGGCTTCAAACGTTGGATAACTATTTTTAAGATTATCGCTTCCGTCAACTCTTCTAAATATTCCTCACACTTGGAAATCTTTTCCATAGCAAAATCTAATGCAGACTGACCTTCACGTTGCCTTAGCGAATAAATTTCCGCTTCAATTTCACTTTGATTAAAGGTCTTTGGAAAAACGCTAAGAAACTGTTGCTTGAATAACGAATAGTCAAAAATCAGATTACTGCTTTGCATACACGTGTACCACTGATATGCACTACCTCTTAAAGCGGCTAGGGCAATTTTAAGTTTATCCCCCTCTGGGGTGCATTGTTGCTGAAACTAATGCTCAATTTTCTTTAGGAATTGGCTTGAGGGGCCGCCATTGAATGTGGCTTCGAATGGCGCAATTTGCTGAACCATAATTACCCGAGGAAAATTTCCAGCAGGATTTTGTTCTACAACACTCATTTTTTAAATAGTATATAAGTACTTGCAACAATTTTATCAATATAAGTACACAGTACACAGTTTTTAATTTCAATTATGTTGTTCGTTACAAATGTAACGCTAACTACCAGGGTATATATATTTTCGGGCGCCAGTATAGAGAATCTATGCTCACTTCTACCCAGACTTGGGTGTATATAATTTGAAGTGGCACTCTATTTGAATTATATACAAACACAATTTATACACACAGAGAAAAAAAAGTTGGTCGGTGAACTCACTTTGCTGGGTTGAAATCCACTGCACAGTGGAACTCGCTTTTGGTGAGTCAAACAACCCACATTGGAAAGTGGGTCCTACAACCCACTTTCGAAAACGGGTACATTTACCTGCCTTTGTGAGTTTAAAAACTCTTTGAATGAGTTAATTAAAGCGAGTTGTGTATTGATCCTATATATAGAATTTTTAATATATATATATATATATATATATATATATATATATATATATATATATATATATATATATATATACACACATTTAATTATTTTTTTAAATATTATTTAAGACACAGATCATTTAAAGCTTTGGTAATAATTCCTAGTTACTGCATTGTGTATCTCAGTTTGAAGCAAGTGATTTATAATTTTATTCCAGACACCTTTATTTGATACTTGCCATCCTGAGAACTATAAATTATATAAAGATGACATTGTTTGCGTTGAATTAAAATGAATCAAATTAGCACTTCTTTAATCTATTGAACATTAAAAATATTATCATTAATATTTATAAAGCATACTTCACAACTAGTAATAAATACTTACACTTTAAAAAAATTATTTTTATCTTTAACTTTTGCAGTACATTAGCCTTCATGTTTAAAAGAATTTTCCAAAATGCCTAGTCTGAAAGTGTTTGCATAGAATTTTTTAAATGAAATTTTGTTACCCAAATTAGATAATAATTTAAATTTTATACAGCTAAAATGACAACTCTGAACAATAACATTAGTTTGTAAAATAAACAAACTTCAAATTATGTTTTTAATATTAGATAAGAAAAATTGCCACTTTACTTTATACATGCCATGAAAATTTTCAAAAACAATCTCCCCCCCCCCTCTCCCTATTCTGCATGAATATTAATTCAATTTGAATTTTCCAGCTACCTTATTATCATTACAGAATTCCTTCTGTTTTAAGGTGTTTATATAAAGCTAAAATGTATCAAATCTTTATGAGAATAAAGTAGATTATAAACTGACAATTATTAGTATAAAAGGAAAATAATTCGTAGAATTTTGAATTAGTTATCTAGATAGATCATCATCTGTTACAAGATATTTCTTTTATTTCCTACTCTCTTATTTACTTATTCACAAACACACACTTCCACACATGAATGTAATGTATAGATGAATTTTAAAAACCTGATTTCACCCTCTAGTTTATCCATTTTTCTAAATTCGACCATGTCAAATGAGTTTATAATTAAATGTTATCACCAGATGGTATCATCTGTAGATTTGGATTTTAGAATGAACTTGGGCTTTCAAACACAACTTATATGTACACACAAATAGATATACATACGTATACTACTCGTAGCATTGCATGAAACAAACTGCATGCTTTTACTTTTTTTTCTGTGGTTCTAAGCTTTTTTAAAATATTGATGAGTTATTAATAAAAGTTGTAGGAAGCGCATAACAGGATCACACAGCTCATTAACATCTGTAAAATAAGTTGTCAACCTTATTTTTTATAGTGGATATTTAGAAGCTGTGTGTTCCTGTTATATCAGTAGATGTCAAAAATTACTTTTAGAAATCGTATTCTTGTTTTTTTTAAATCATAAAAATCTATTTATTCATTACAATTGCACACAATTAAGAGTTTTCTATGATGAGATTTTTATGTAATGTAAAAATAATTTTAATACACAATGTTTAGATATTACATACATGTACGCACACACAGACACACAACCACATGGAAGATTTGCGACAAGAAAAACCTAATATCATGATATGCTCAACCATATGCAGCTATAATTCATATATGAGTTATATGTTAAACATGCAATAGCTTACGCGATTGTCGCAACTTTAGCCTTACACAACAATTTCAAATTTAAACAAATAGCAAATCTTCCGTTAAAAGTCCTCTCATTTCCATTGTGTTGAAGTATGCTCTATAATTCGGATTTACATGAAGGATTTTGCATATATTTTAATGTTCAAAAGATTAAAAATGTACTTACATGCACTATAACACGTGGACACTCCGTTTCGTCGACAAGCGCCATTTTTCCTATTTCCCCAGCCAAAAAGCTACTAATTGCTTCAAAGTACAGCTTTCGACCCGCTTCCGACCCTCTTCCGAAGAAAATCTCCCGCAGCGCGAGCCAGGAAAACGGGAAAATCTCATCAACCCGCAAACAAGATATTCAGCTCGCTTTGGGGTGAGGCGGTGAACACATTAGATAGGTCAGTCGACCCATTTTATTTTCAACCCACATGAAGTGTGTCTGCAAACCTGGAACTTTCGAAAACTGACCGGCTTTTTTTTCTCTGTGCATGAAACAATGTTTATTGGATTCATTGCACATATAATTGGCTTTTACATCAATAAGCATGCGTACTACTTGTACGGAATATAACTACAGCTTTCAAGAACAATATATTTTTATACTCACGAACAATAAGTCAAACCAGCAGTACTGCCACGTAAACTTCTGGCCCGTAAAGCACTAGCGCAGGATAACACCTTTTTCAACCTTAACAACAACTCCCTTCTTTCATTAATGACGCTGCGTGGTATTTATACTAAGCGCGTGTGCCAAAATTAGCATATCTGAAGCAGCTTCTTTAATTCACTCAAAAGTTCGATTCTTGTGAATCGAATCTTGTGTATACCTTACATGTTTGTATGGCTAGACAAGTGCATAAATCAGATTTGTTATGAAATCTTCTCTGATAGGCGCCAAAAGCGCCATGGCCCGTAATTGCTTGATTTAAATAAAAGTTAGCTATTAGCCTGTGTGTGTTAACTTCATTAAATATTTCCTTAATTCTCCTACCCTTAGTGCTTGTATCCCATATTAGCTGCCAATTTCTATTTTCCTCTTTGCCCAACAGCTTTCTGATTTTACTTTTTGACCATTTATAGTAATGTCCTATATTATGTAATTCCGTGGCTTCCATCGCCGTTCTATCGGCTTCTTCATTTTCAGAGATACCTATGTGGGCTTTAACCCAATGTAAATGAATCTGCAAGTTATTATCTCTGAAGTTGATGCATAAATTAAAATTGTTAGGAATGCCTCTGGAGATGGAATACAAGTAAGATACCTGTACCTAACCCTTGATTTTCAGATTTTGCAGAACCGCAAAATCTCTTCAAAGGGGGGAGGGGCTGTGGCAATTTCCCCCCCTCGAGGCGAGTAGGAACACCATTAAAATCGCCGCTAGCCGTGAACCGATGCTAAAGAACCGACCCCGCGAGTGGAAGAGGACCACAATGGGCACCTCTTCGGGACGCATTCCTGGGATGAAAAGAGGAGACAGTCTGGCGCCATATTTTGACAGTGGCCGACAATGACAGTTTACGCCCTGAAACGAGATCGCTAATGAGTGAGCGAGCGATGAAGATGTAATAATCGGCATCGTTTTTTGCTCACGGCTAGACGCTCAGCCTATCCGGAGCGAGCTATAGAGAGGAGGCTAGAAAGAATTCCGCCAGGGATCAAGTTTTTAAAATAAGCCGACGAGGGCTTGAAGACCAGTTTTGTGCGGAGAGTTTTTCCTCAGAGAGTTTAGGAGTGATACCTGATCTCCTGGCTCCACGCACTTTTAAGTGACTTGTTTTTTGTGAGGCTCTGCTCTCTACGTGAGAAGACCCTTTTTCACCGAGAAAGGTCGGGGAAACCGATCGGAACTTGATCTCCCCAATTGTGTTATTTCGGAGAAGCTGCTAGCTTCCAGTGGACGAGTGCGGGCCCTTTTTTCTGTGACCTGACCAGCAGTTCGTCGCCTCGTTTAGCGACAGTGTGCTCCATCCTTGAGAGACAGATGACGATTCCTACTCCAACTTCTACGGACTGCTTTGTATATATATTATTCGAGATCGCGGCCTAACCGTGTTTATTAAATAAAACTGAAATCCTCATTATCTTAAAAGTCTCTATTTTAGTAAGCTGTCTACCTTACACGTAACCTGTGACGCTACCTAAGTGTCTGCTACCTAAGTGTCAACTTACCTTTCCATACATTAATTCCTAAAATACTTTTTTAATAGTAGGAGTCATGGCTCAGGCACGAGAGAAAAAGTTTAGAAATAGGATTATATGATATGAGAGGAATAAAAAAAATACTTTATGAAGAAAATCGAATAAAATCCGAGCCTTTATGTAGTCACAAAATTTTCCATTAATTTTCGAAGGAAGGCCCATGAAAACATGCCATGTGTTGATGTTCCAATAGGAAAACAATTAAATTTAAACTTTTGAATTGCAATGCTATTAAAATCTTGCCATATTTTGGAATCGCCCAAAAAGTCTTAAAATTATAATCAGTAGTGTGGCGTTGAATTTGTATTTAGGGGGTAATTTAAACTTTAATAAATTACTAATTACAGTTAGGAGGCAGGATAACTCTTTACCATCTTTAATATCAATTTACAATTAATACTAGGTTTCAGTTAAGTACAATATTTTCCATAGTGGTTAGTACATTTTAAAGATGTGCGTTGTGTGTAGCAATAACCCAAAATTAACTATGAAAACTGGTTCGACTTACTGTTTGCACCACTGTGGTGGTTAATGAGACAAAACGAAAAAGAAATTAAATCTAATAAAATTACTTATCCAACTTTGGAGAACACCTAGAAATAAAAATTACTTCACCTAAACGAAAAAAACTTCAAAAATTCAACTCTGCTGAAATAAAAAACCTAAAGCTAAAAATTAGAAAATTAATTCAAAGGCAAAGACAGACATGCCTCATTTTACAACTAATAATAACAATTTATTAACATTTTCCTGACATCATACTAATCAAACTTATTAATTCAATATTTTCTCAACATTATTCCGACAAATCAAATTCAATTATAAAATATGCATTTGCGGCAAAACCAAATTTTATATAATCAGAACACAATCAAATAGATAAAAATGAAAATTCCAATAAATCAAAAATGAAATGGCTGGTGAATCAAAAAAAAAACTTAATTATTCTATGAGTAATTAGCGGCGATCCAATTTTTAATTGCCTGATTATTACTGAAGATTATTAGAAAAAGGTGCGCAATTTTTCTAATAATGGGAGGTATCATGAGAGTATATTAAAATATTGGATCACGGCAAGCACTAATATTTGATTCCTTATCTTTAAATAACTAGATATGACTGTGACATTTATTTTGCATTATATTCTTTTACTTGTTAAAGTGGCTGGTATATATTTTTTTGGTGGCTGTTAAATATTCAACATAGTTAATTATTAATTTTAGAGTATTTTATTTTTGTTTTTTCAATTAATAGTAAATTTTGTATAGTGTACCCATACCCTTGTTTAAACTGGGCGGGTAGGCAATGTAATCTATCCACAACATCTTCGCCATTTTCACAGTATTTTCACAGAACATACCCAGAACTACACCGGATAAAGGGATTAACAAAAGTATCCATTTCAAGAAACAACCCCTTTTTTGCAGCTGGCCAAGAAATAAGCGAAACAACCGTTTTGATGAGGGGTAGGCGCATGGATACACCAGACATAGGCGCCGAGCTTTATCCCAGAGTTTTAAAAAAGAAAATCCCGATTTGATGCAAGTTCAAAGTTTGAAAAAAAAATACTATACTGCCTATCATTTTACAATTCAAGCCTTTCAAATTCTGTTGATCCGGTTTTCCCTTTTAAAAGGAGCGAAGACGGCCTCTTTTTCACCCACGCGTAGCCATACAAAGGGGTGGCGAGGTGAACTGGAGGGGAAGGTTGGAAAAGAGAATTTTTGGAGTGAAGATTTTTTTTCCTTCTCCTCGGACCGGTGACTTGGAAGGTGGGCATCCCTCAAAGACTACTACCCCGGAGATGCTAGTTGGATCCGGAGATGATGATGATTTTTGCACGAGCGTGCCCTAGATGTCTGAGGAAAGGGAGAAAGACTTGCCTGACTATGACAAGACCTGCTGGCCCATCCCTTTTTAAATTCTGCTAATGAAGACGGTTCCGTCCCCCTTTTTTTATTATTCGCTGCAGCTATAATGATGTTTTTCCTTATTTAATTTATTTAACTTAACTTAATAATTAATGAATTAAAATTTTTGATTACCAGCCACTCACGCGAATTTTGTTGTATTAAATTATGATATGAAGGAATTGTTTAATATGAAAATTAGAGGAGAGTGTATCCTCAGTGTGAAATTAGTCTATAGGCAGTGTGTACTTAATGTTCAAACAACGTTTAATAAATTATGTTAATTTTTGGTATAAATTTTGTCATGTCATTCAGTTGCCTCGTAGTTTTTTTCTTCGTTCCTTTTTAGGTAATTTTTATTTCAGTTTTCCTTTTCAGTGAATTATTATCAAATTAATTTAAAATAATTTTCATGATTCAACCCTCTACAGCAGGGGCATCAGCAAACGAATCAGGTATTTGTATTTTAATGGGTTATTGTTTAACACAACGCGCGTCTTTAAATGTACTAACCACAACGCAATTGAATTAATATGTTTCATGCAACTATTTTTAAACACCTCTAAGAGTGTATACAAGTATTAGTAATCTTAATATTTTATTTTAATTTAACTCTCCCCGTTTTAAAGATATAAAACGTAACAGTAGCTAATCGAAATACAGGCATTTTAATATATTGCATTGTATTTCACCGCAAAGTTTAAATGGAATGTCTTACTTCCAAATTTTACTGCTGTCATCAGTATTATGAAAGACTATTCTTAAACTTGTAAAAAATTATTTTATGTCTAGAAAAACGGCCCTATCCCACCAAAGATAAAGGAAAGGGTGTAATATTTTAAACGTCGAATATTTTTTAAATGGTAAACGATCAAAAAGGTCAACTGAAACACTCAGACAAATTTTGTCTCAGCGTAATGAGAAATAAACTTCAAGCTGCCACACCACAGGTCCAACGTTCGACCCTGCCACTGGACAAGGTCGACTCAGCCGTTCATCCTTTCAGTGGATCGATAAAATGAGGACCAAGCATTAGGGTGGGGCGAAAAAAAATTATTTTTTTATAATCACTTTCTAATAGCTCGGAGAACTTGCGCATTGGCATCCTAATAACTGGGAAAATAATATAAAAAAATATAAATTGGTTTTGAAATCACGCAAGAGCCAAAAAGTTTTTTAAAAAAAGAAAAAAATCTAGACTTTTTAAAGGCGTAGAAATTTTTTTAATAGTTTACTTTATTTCTAATTGTGTAAAAACTACTCTTTGTAGTTACCTAAATGCGTGAAAAATACTATTGGACACATTGCCGTTCATTTGAATTCGCGCAAAGAGCCTTAAAATACCCTTTATTTTTGTAAAAACCTCATATTGCAGCTCTTCGCCCATTTAAGCATGTTTTGCCTCTATGAGTTTGGTATTGCCTTCTACATCGCAAATGTATTCAAAGTTGTTGCATACTCCCTTATTAAGCGATAGCTACGGAGTTTGTGACAGGGCCACAGCAGCAATAGCTTCCGGTGTCCTGCATGATATTGGAATGATATCTGAATGAGATGTCACGAGTGATTGACAAAAGTAAGATCAGAAGGGAAAAAGGTGAAGATTCGAAATGCAATAAAGGAAAAAGAACCCCAGCTGAAAGAAGTAAATGGAATCTACTTCAACGGTATAAAAGATAATACATTAACACAAGAAAAAATAGGAGCTAAAATGTACCGCAGAGTAAGAAAAGTACATATTAGCGTGATTAGCGAGCCTGATGGCCAATACATTAGCCATGTTACATCAAAAACAGGAACCGGTAATTATATTGCCGAAAGTATTTTCTACTACATGAAAAAGAATTATTTTGACATGAGTGCAGAAGTATCCATCGGATGTGATGGTACAGTCACAAACACCTGTTGGAAAAGTGGTGGTGTACAGAACATTGAAGTAAGGTGTCAGCGACCACTGCAGTGGTTTATTTGTTTGCTTCACTTTAATGAGCTGTCTTATAGACATTTGTTTGAGCACTTAAACGGGACAACAACTGGGCCAGCGTCATTCAGTGGTCCGATTGGCAAGCAACTGCCTAGCTGTGAGAAAAATTCTGTTGTTGATTTTGTGCCGGTTCAATCTGAAGTTGTCCTCACAATAAATAAAACTGACCTCAGTAAAGATCAGCAGTATCTTCTAGTCATTGTTAATGCAGTCATCAATGAACTCTGTGATCCAGAATCAGCTGTTAAAGATCCTGGACCCCTCAGCCATTCCCGATGGTTAACTTGCCTTACCGGGTATTAAGACTTTAGGTTTCCCAAATTAGTCCGACAAGCGAAATGAAGACACCTGTAAATTACATTGTAAAGACCTATGCTCCTGTTTGGTTTGATATTAAGATGCATTACACTGTGTGAAAGACGGTCCAAAGCACACACTGCTCATTCAAACAACAAACATTTCCCAGACAACATAAAAGAAATCATCGATCCGGTCATTCAGAGAAACTCGTTCTTCTGCCATCCAGAGAATATGATGTTGGCTATGATATTGGACGAGAGACAACACATTCGAGAATTAGGCTACAGAAGGATACTGAAAGCCAGAAATGAGCCGCCAGTAGTAGGTCACGTTATAGCCTTCAAGCCTCCTTTAATTAATTTTCAAGCCACAGATTATACTGAACTTTTTTATTGGACAAAGTGTTAGCTGACACCACCTCCATTGTTATCAAATATGGCAAACATTTCAACTTTATTGAAACCCCTGACAGAATTTGAGTATTTGAAATTTTCATGCCACACTCATTCGGTAGAAAGATGTGTGAAACTTGTTACAGAGACCGCTGGAAAACTTTGCGGGTACGAAAACCGAGAAGGTTTTATTCGGACAACTTTAGGATCAAGGACTTTGATGCCAAAATGTGATACGAAGTCAGAATTTAAAGGGACTTCACTCTAAGTAACCACACCCAAATTGGTTCGTTGGTTGGGTAGGGTGTGGGTGGGAATCGACTTGCAACCACTTCCTCGTGGTCAGTCCTGGGTCATTTCAGTATAAAGAAAAAACATGCTGAAATGGGCGAAGAGCTGCAATATGAGGTTTTTACAAAGATAAATGGTATTTTAAGGCTTTTTTTATCGAATTCAGGTATTCGCGAGTTCAGGTCGCGAATTTAGGTAACTACAAAAAGTATTTTTTGCACAATAAAAAATAAAGTAAACCTTTAAAAAAAAATTTATACGTCTTTTAAAAGTGCAGTTTTTTTTCTTTTTTTTCTAAATTTTAGGGCTCTTGCGCGATTTCAAAACCAATTTAAATTTTTTTATATTATTTTTAACGTTATAAGGATGTCAATGCGCAAGTTTTCCTCGCTATTAGAAATTGATTATAAAAAAAAAAAATTTCGCCCCACCCTACCAAGCATACTTGGGAATTAACTCTGGGGTCCCGCGACAGGCTGACCACCTGCCCGAGACAGATTCTGTATGGCACCCCAAGCCTACGGTCATGAAAGAGGACATAGGCACCAAAGGCCTTGATCCACAATGGACTGTTGCGCCACTGGTTAGTTAGTAATGAGAAATAATTTATTCCTTATCTCAAATTATCAATGGCACGAATAAATTGAAAAAATAAATTAAACCATCCTAAAATAAACCTTCTTATTGGAAAATTATGGTTGTTATTAACATCTGAAAAGGAGGGATAGTTTTAGAAAATCCTAAGTTTTTTTTCTTCAATTGTATGTAATCTTATTTTTTGCTAAAGTAATCATAAAATTAAAATTCATAACTACACTGAGCCTGGCCGATCGACGTTTATATGGGACGGTGGAGACTACCTTAAGTAATTTGAATAGAAAAGGTCGTTAGTTAAATTTTGAAGATTAAAACATCTTTCAAGGTACATGGGCTTAACTCATTAATGGCCATTTTACAGGAAGGAATTTTCGGAAGCCATAAGTTTTAATTGCTAAGGCAAAAGGACTTCAAATTCTAGAAATATAGATTGGAAAAGAAACTTCCTTACTAAAAACATAGAAAAGTATAATTAACAAAACAATTTTTCTATTATAAAAAAGGTCAAAATACAATAATATACAAAACAGAAAGAAAATGAATTCATTATGTTTGTTCAATATTGACATTAAGAGCAAAGCGTAGCTTCGGAAATCCTCCTTACTTCAAATTAATTGCTTTTAAAGTTTTTCCCTACATACCTTTTTGTAGCTTGTCAAACTAATTTTCTCTTTCAGAAGGAACGGTGTTTAAATAAAAAAATAATTTACCGGTATCATACAAATTTTTTGTTATCTGATGTAGGATTTAGTCTGTTGTTTATATGTTTGCAGTTAATGATTTTAGTTATTTTAGAGAACAGATGACGGTAAACTTTTCACTGATTGTAATTAACCTGAAATTAATGAAAAATATTTGTTTTCGTTATCACAGTTTAACTTGAGCTAAAGTGAAATAATTTATTTTTAAAAATAACTATTTGTTGTAAGTATGTATACATTTTAAAATAATTGAGTATTATATGAATAAAAATAGCTGAAATATTTTGTCTTTTGCACTGTATTTAAAAATAATTAGCATTTCACAGAGAGAGTGCATAATTTTTCGTTTTTGTCTATTTACGTATCGAAAAAGTTATTAGACAATTGCATCTGAAAAGGAAATAAAAAAACTACGTACAAAAATGTTTGATAATTGCAATTTACAGTTCATTTTTACAGCCCATTAAGTTTTCTTATTCTTTCATTTTTATTCTTTTGCAATTTTTTTAATCAAAAGAATAAAACATTTTTACATAACTCAAACATTTTTCTGTGTGTTTGGAATAGTCTTTCTTGATTTTGCACCAGTTCCTAAAGAATAAAATATTTAAATCACAAAGCTGTAGAGGGGTCAAATAAAGCAATTTTTTTTCGCATTTCCTTTTTAATTTTATCTTTTTCTACAATGGTTAAATATTGACTAAATCTAGGAAACATATTTCTGCAAACACAAAAAATAGATGGAATATTAAATATAGGTCTCTTATTTAAAAAAATATATAAGTAAACATAAAATATGATGCAATTGTTCTATAAAGTTTTCATGAGCAGGTTTTTTACTATAAAATATTATCACATTAAAGGTAATGTAAACATAACTAAATTTAAAAAATAGATTATAATGACACGCATTCCAAATATCATTAATGTTAAGAGAAATATGTAGCCCTTGATTGTCGCTGAAAAAACCTAATTTTGTATGAAATTCACATGAATTCCAAATTCTTTTAATTGAAACTTTCTGAAACTTTTTACAGAAATAAAATGTTAAAAAAATCGTCATTCAAGAAATTTCTGTAAAGCTTAAAAATAAGAAAATTGAAAAACAAAATGTATCCTAAATTCCTAGCGCGACTAAAAACAATTATGATAGAAGAATTGATGAACATTGATGCAGAAATTACAAAAGAACTAGTGCAATCTATTCCCAGACATTGCTATTCCATAAAAGCTGTTGTGGGTGTTAAAGGATATCCTACTAAATATTAATTTAACGAAAAATTAGAATATTTTCTAATATGTAGACATTTTTTACAAGTGTACGATGACTTTTGTGAGATAAAGTTTTTGTTACTTTTTGATTATTGGTTTCTTAAAAATAAAGTTTTACTATGTTTTCAAAATATTTCATGTAGTTTTGTTAATAATAGATTATAGATCTTATTATTAAATACCCATTCTGAAATATTCATTTTAATTAATGGATAGACCCCTATTTCATTGAAAATCGTAAGTGTAAGAAAAGTTTTGGGAGCCACTGTAAGAGAGAAGGGAAGTTGAGGAGTGAAAGTTTTAGAAAAGGAAGGGTTGCTCACCTATAAATGCTTTCTGACTAGTTTAAAGATGCTATGCATCTTAATAGTAAATAATTTAAAATATTTTAGAAATAGGAGGAATTTCTTGATTGCTACTCTTAAATTTGTATGAAGATAATTTTTGGAAGTAATGAAAATACAAATCTTCAAGTAAACTTTTATTTTACTACAGGTCTCTTAAAAATGCAGTACATATTTGCATCAACTCATAACTGTTAATAACTGACTTTTTAATATTCAAATTTAATTTTGTGTACTATCAGTTGCACTCTCAAAATTTTATAGTAGGTATATTTTCACAGATAAAAATTTCATCTTAAAAAAAAAACACAGACAATTTGAAATCCTGAAAAATAATTCATTTTTAATACATAAAGTCATTATTTACAGATGAAGCCCTTTCTTATGTGAATCTAATGTGAAGTTTTTTTATAATTAAAATTTTCCTTTTCAGCAAAACAACTAAATCCTAATACAAATTTTTAACACATCATGGAATAGTTCTTCTATACTTTCATCTTTCGATTCTCATGGAATTAAAACCAAAATTTCTGAAGGTAATATATATGAATAAACGCTGAATTTTTGCTAGATCTGTGAATTTACTATTACAGTCAATCTATAACAGAGAGCCTTGGTCATTACAGTATAGGACGAAACTGACACCTATGAATCATTCATAAGTCTAATGGGTTCATCAGTCTACAGAATAGATTCAGATATAATGTTCGGTTGCTATGAGAAAACTTTAATCTTTGAAATGAAAGTTAATGGTACTTAACTTTAATCAACTATCTTTGAATGGAGATAGAAAACCCTAGAAGAATATATATATATATATATATATATATATATATATATATATATATATATATATATATATATATATATACATATATATATTTAACAGCTCTGGTATTCAGAAGCTGTTAGGACTTCTCATTCAATAATTATTTTCAAAATTAAAATTTACAGACTCAGCTAAACAAAATCACTCCTTCTCTTAGTCTTAATCTTCCATTTAAAGTTCCAAAATTTACTTCTTTTCTTTCAAAGTAAAGCGAACTTCAGTCTTTTTATCCGAAATAATTTAGTTCCCTCTAAATCAGTTAGTCACAACAAACTTTCTATAAAATTCGCTGGAATGAAGTTTTGGATTTAATGATGAATAACTGTAAGTTTTAAAATTCTTTAAATGTTAAAGCACTGGTAATACTTCCATATATATATATATATATATATATATATATATATATATATATATATATATATATATATATATATATACAAAGAGAGAGAGAGAGAATCAGGGAGCCAGAAAAACATTTTTGAGCGAAGTTAAATTGATTAAATTTTATTACTAATATTCTGATTAATATCATCACTCATATTTGGATTGATAATATATTATGAGTTCCAAAATATAAAAATTATACTTTAATATAGCTTTTAATATTAAAATTATAAAGCTCTTAAAGTTTTTTATACTTCCTATGGCATATGTAATCCATACTATAAAGAATTTTAAGAATGCGTTTTCAATCAAAAGACTCCTGAATTAAATATTATCACAATAGAAAATATTTTATCCAAAGACGATAGTTCACTTCCGAAAACAATGAAAAACTATACCTTGGGGGAGAATAGTTCTTCCGAATAATGAAATCCAAAATTAATAAATCATTGTATCTTTTTCATAGCAGGCCATATGTTATTGAAGTTACGACTATAGCCAGAGTATCCTTTGTCCTCATTTTTATCCAAAATCCATTGTCCTCTGTCACACCCCCAACTTAGAGAAAAAGAGGTGTGCGAATGAAAAAACTTTTGTGTTATTTCAAATAAACATTTTCTTTTTGTTAAAAGCTGCTTTGTAATTAAACTTTCAGGGAAAACTACTTGTTGAGTGGGCAGTTAATTATGAAATTGCATTAATTAAGAAAATAAATTAAATCTTTTATACTTCTACTTAATTATAGTTATGGATAACACTTCCTATAATTAACTGGTAAACATCATTTACTGTGTTTGAGAAAAGAAAATAGCTACCGTTTTAGAATTCCTGAGTATATATATCTACTACTTCTATGAGAAAAGGAAAATTAACTACACCAGTCCTTTCATAAAAGCACATGATTTATTTTCTTTTAAATGAGGAAGAATTACCAAATATATAAAAGTCCTACAATGTAGAAACTCACTCTCTTTCACTCTCTCTCTCTCTCTCTCTCTCTCTCTCGTTCTATCTGTCTATCTATATATCTAACTAGCTGAATACCCGTGCTTCGCTACGGAGTATATTCAAATTAAATACAACGGTCAATGTATGCAGTTAATGCCAAAAAAATCACAAGAAGTATATTTATAATAAATACAACGGTCAGTGTATGCAATTAATGCCAAAAAACGAACAAAAAATATTTATAAAAAATCGTAACGGATATTTTTATAGACAAAATAATGTAGACAAAATATTGAAATTAAATCTAATAGAGCATACTAAAGAATATAGTATTTTGAGGAATATTTCTTTTACTGTATTTTAATATTTTTTTGGATAATGTCCAATCGTCTGCCGCATTAGAAAGAAAAAAAATGTCAATTTATTTCGTCTTTATGCACGTGACGCAAAATTAGTTTAAAGTATCACAAAAAGAAAAGAAACCACGTGATCAGCATTTAATAAATTAAATTCTAAAAATTAATCTTTAAAAATTTACCAAAAATCATAAAATGTAGGTAAAGATTCGAAAATGATTTCATTTTAAAGGAATTTTTATAATCTTTGTCGTGATTTAAATTTTATAACTCTCAAATTATTATTTTAAATGCAAACTTAAAAGAACATTAGAAAAAAAGCTTAAAATTCAATTTAAAAAAATCTAAGACGAATTTTTCAAAAATCTTTCTTAGCGCATCCCTACTGTGGCATCACGACAAGGCTGATTACTCTCTGAGGCATTTTTTAACAATTTTCACTACTATTAATCCATACCAAAAAAAAGACAGAGTTCTAATTAAAAACGAAAGCCAAATTTTTAAAACAAAACATAACAAGTAGATTTATTTACAAAAAAAATTAAACATTAAACACTTTCAACACAATTCACTCAATTTTACGTGCAGATTCACAAATACACGCTCCAGGGCCCATTCTCAGCCCAAATACACAGGAGCCTAGGAAAAACACGTCTACACTGTGCGGAATCTATGAAGCGTCTCCCCTCAATGTCTGGATCTTCAAAGGGGTGGAGGGGCCCGCAGATGCCAGCAGATTATCGGCTGACAGCTTTAGTGGCTTGGAACCGAACAACACATTCCTTGAAAACCCGCAGCTGTGTTCCAAGTGCTTGTGGGTTTCTTTTGGGGGGAAAAATAACATCATCTTTCCAGTACGCTACACTACACTATAAGAAGAATCTCCATGCAAAATTTCAGCCCTTTAAATCCAGCGGTTTGGTCTGTGCGTTGTCTGTCATTCAGTCAGTTACGGAACTGTTTTATATATATAGACTATGTATATCGCTATTTCTATCTTTTAATAAATAATTAAATTTAATATTAACCAATGGGTTACACTTCATATAATTAAATGATAAATTTTATCTGTCTTTGGAGAAAAACTATCTGCTGCTTTGGAGTTCCCGAGGCTATAAATTTACTACTTCTTTGAGAAAATAAAAAATAACTCCAACAGTTCTTTAATAACAGCACATTATTTATTTCTTGTAAATGAGGAGGAGTTGCCAAGCATATAAAAGTCCCGCAATGTAGAATGTCTATTTATGCCTCTGTCTCTCTATCTATATCTATCTATCTATCTCTATCTCTACCTCTATCTCTCTTTTAATGCTGAAATAAATTTAATTCTAACCAATGGGTTACACTTCATATAATTAACCAGTAAATATTATTAACTGTTTTGAAAAAAACTATCTACCTCTTCAAAATTCCTGAGTCTACAAATCTAGAATTTCTATGAGAAAATAAGTCAGAATACTACGTCGTTCCGCCTTATCGGCATGAGACAAACGTAGAACCTGAATGACATTCGTCGATGCGCGCTATCCATGCTCGCTCAGAGTTGATCCCAGGTCCGAAATTAGTTTAGGACAAACGGAGAGACAGGAGCTGACGCCATGTGTCGTTAGTCGAGGCTCCAACGTCCACTGTCTCTCTTAGCCTGGGCCATCACCCAGTTTCCAGCCGGAAATGGAGACAACCGACGCTAAGATGGTGATACATCGACTCCCTTGGAGGATTCCACTCCTCAAGGTGACCCACAGTCACGGTCTCCGTTACTAACGCCTTGGTTCTCACAACGAACCTTGCCGCCCTGGGAGCAAGCCACACAACCCCACCGCCGGCCTCTATGAGAAAACAAAAATTAACTACTCCATTTCTTTGATAAATTATAACTAAAAATAAATAATCCAACAAAGCCAGATAATTGTAAGAAGAATGCAGACAAAAAACAAACAGAAATCAAGCACTCAGCGCTCCACGCACCAGAGGCAAGATTCTGTAGTAGTGCCGGAACTGAACCAAATATCGAGGTAACCGACTGGTCTCGTCATCAGGGAGCCTAACCAAATCAGTTACCTCAAGGGAAACTTTCTGAATAGGATGCAGGTATAACCAAAACACAACCCAAGGCCCCTAGATGCCAATTGAAACATTAAGTCAAAAGAAAATGAAAAGACACAGACAACTTACAGTAAGGGCTCAACGCACCATACATGCAAGTACACATGCAATCCTAATGAAAAGCAATAAAGATGCATACATACCCTAATGCCGTAGGTGACGGTTATGGCGAAACAGCAGCCAATTTTACCCTAGTAGTTACATTACCTTAACCGTCACCTACGGAATTAGGGTATGTATGCATCCTCTGTCTCTATGTCTCTTCACCTCTAATATCTCTGTCTCATACCTCTGTCTCTATGTCTCTTTTAATAACTTAGATAAATTTAACTCTAACCAATGGGTTACACTTCATATAATTAACTCGTAAACGTTACTAACCGTTCTTTTGAAAATTCCTGAGTGTAGAAGTCTACAAGTTCTATGAGAAAATAAAAATTAACTACGCCGTTTCTTTGATAAAAACACATTATTTATTTTCTTTTAAATGAGGAGGAGTTTTCAAGCAGGAAAATTCCCACAACGTGGAATCTCTATCTACCTCTCTTATAACGCTTAATTAAATTTAATACTAACCAGACGTTCGTAATAAGCCACAAATTACTGTGTCACAGCAACGTTATTCCACTATCCGCTTTAATATTAGATGCCAAAATTAGCTTATCCACTTCCAGTTTCTTAACACAATTTCAGTATCGTTTCCAGTCTTACTCCAGAATATCACACTACCTAGCTATTCTGTCGAAAACACACATTCTGGCGCTATGCTCTTACATGCTTTTAATGCGTAAATGCTTTCTCTTTATAGTAGGCATTAAGTAAAATAGAAAGGCAGCATTTCTATTACGATTACGATTACGATTAAACTTTTCTTCTCGTTCTTGTTCATTTCAGAGAACAATTTCGTGAGCATAATGCACTGGAAATATGAAACAAAATGTAGGATATAAATGTTAGTAACTCTTGTAAAAATCTTTACTTAGTTCATAAAATCATACAGTAATATGTAAATCTATCAAAAATGCCACATACACTAGTTTGATTTTCAATAAGTGTTTTACTAAGAATAGAAAAACAACTTAAAATTTCATAATAACAGTAAAAAGGTTCAATTTGAATATCTAATGGAATAATAAAACTTTCAAAATCAAGAGCGGATCAAGAGACGGCCTACATAGTAAAGCATGACATGAAAATGGCACCCAGGGGGTGTTGCCAATCCACAACTGCGAAACTGTAAAGGTTCAATTACCGACACGAGAAGAAAAAAAGATTAAAATCAAAGAGTTAGAAAACCGTAAGAAAAAAATAGAGAAAATCCGAGAATGCTCGTGAAAACAATAAATATGAGGGGGAGAAATTGGCACTTAAAAAATGTAGTAATTACAAGTACATTTAAAAAAAAAGAATCTAGTGTGTTCCTTTTTAGCATTAATTAAAAGGAAATATAAAGATTTTTCTATTCCCGCATCATTTGCTTTAGCTGTGGTGCACATTCTATTATAATGCTTTGCCACTTTTAATAATAACAAGATAAAAAGAACATTTTATATACCATGTTTTTAAATTTTCTGTTGAATCATATAAACTTGACAATTCTATGTATTAATGAATACTTTTTTAAAATTTTTTTCATGAATTATCTCATCAACTTGAATGAAAATGAAGTTTCTTCGAAGTTAACTTGCGTTTAACTTTTCATTCCCGTCCAGGTCGATAGATGGCTGCACCAGTCTACAAAACAAAATTAACATGGTAAAAAGAGTATCATGATTGCACATTTTATTTCAAGATCCTCTCATCCTCATTTGTTAGTGTACGTCGGCACCTGTTCTTTTTCAACAGGTGACAAATCACCTCACCAGTATTAGAAATTTCCCTATAAATGTTGCCACTTTTTTGCTGCCAAGCCAACAATATGCCATATTGTCATCCAGGTCTATTTGAAAAGACTCCACCTTGCCGAGTCTGAAAAATGTCTTCTGATCCTGACGGAGAGAGGGACGTTCGAGAACATCTTGTATTTCTGTACTGGAGAGAATCGTTTTAGATATATTTTGAGTGAATATACACTCTTAGACAAAAAAAAAAAGACGCACCAAGAAGAAGTTATCCGAATTGGACGAAAATTAGTAGATGTGATGTACATGTACAGAAAAACAAATGATTACAATTTGAGAAAAATTAGATGATTTATTCAAGAGAAAGAGCTTCACAAAGGGGAAAAGTCATTTACTCGTTGGTCCACCTCTGGCACATATGAAAGCATTTATTCGGCTTGACATTGATTGAAAGAGGTGGTGGATGTTCTCCTGCGGGATACCGTGCCAAATTATGTCCAATTGGCGCGTTAGATCGTCAAAATCCCGAGCTGGTTGGAGGGTCCTGCCCATTATGCTCCAAACATGCGCAATGGGGGAGAGATCCGGCGACCTTGCTGGCCAAGGTAGCGTTGAGCAATCATGATGACAAGCAGTAGAAACTCTCGCCGTGTGAGGTCGAGCATTATCTTGCTGAAATATAAGCCCAAGATGGTGTGATATGAAGGGCAACACGATGAAGCGTAAAATATCGCCGACGTACCGGTGTGCTGTAAGGGTGCCGTGGATGACAACCAAAGGGATCCTGCTATGAAATGAAATGGCACCCCAGACCATCACTCCTGGTTGTCGACCCGTATGGTTGATCCGCCAGCTCAGCCTCCTTTCTCTTAGCCGCCTGTGAATGGTCCTTGCGGTCACTGAAGCACCAGTTATGTACGATCATGATAATGATGAACCTGGCGCTGTGAGTGATACTCTGACGATTGCTCGGTCCTCATGTTCTATCGTCTCTCTAGGCTGACCGCTTCCTTCTTGACGCTATGTTCGGCCATGGTCAATAGTGGCATCGCTCCTATCCATATATACATATATATATATATATATATATATATATATATATACAGATATACAGGTGGTTATCAAAATAATGGAAACACTAAGGGACAACATGAAATTCTTTATTAATATGGCAAAGGACCATCTACGGCATTTAATACCACCTGGATTCACTAAGGAACTGAATTATGCAAGTCATGAATAGTGGTGAAGGGAATATTATACCATTCTTTATGGATAAATCGACAATGTTCCTGTAGAGATGCTATTGCTGGATATTGATTTCTGACTCTGATCCCTAAAACAGACCACGGCAGTTCGATGATATTGAGGTATAGGGACTGTGCGGTTCAGATAAGGTGTTTGACTTGGTCTTTATGTTCCTCAAACCACGACCTGATACGTCTAGCTGTATGGATTTGAGCATTATGATCATGGAGAATGCCATCTTCTGCAGGAAAGAATATTTGCACCATAGGTTGGATCTGGTCGGCTTAAAGTTCGACATGGTCCTTCCCAGTCAATCCTTCTTTCGGGGTTACAATAGATCCCTTTTGAAAATCATGAGATGGCAGCCGAAACCCTAAGAAATTTCCTCTCCATATTTAACAGCTGGCATGAGACAAGCATGATAATACGCTTGTGTAGGTTTTTTCAGACATACGCACGTCCTGTTGCAGGGGACAAAGTGAACAAGGATTCCTCTAACCAAATGTCATATTTCAACGTATCACTCGACCAGGAATTGCGCTCGTGTCACCACTGTAGAGGATGGTTTGTTTTCACATCTGTTACAAGTGGCTTGGGAATTACTACTCTGCCGCAAATGTTTTGTTTTTGAAGTTTTCTCTTACCTGTAATGACTGGTACTGGAGCCTGCAGATTCAGATGGAGCTCTATGGTCACTTTGGCTGCAGTTGTCTTCATTTTTGATGTCACAGTCTGCTTCAACACCAGTCAGTCTCTTTCACTTAGCTTTGCCTTTCGTCTACTATTCTGTTTCACAGAGGATGTCTTTCCGTGAACTCTGTATGCCATCATGACTTCCGATATCATAGCTCAGTAAACACCGAAACCCATAGGGGCTGTTGTAACAGATACTCCAATTAAACGAGCTTCAACAATTTGCCCTTCTGCACGGTCTACAAGGTTTGACATCTTATGCTATCCCCCAAAGAGCCTGATGCCCATAGTTTCATTACCGCTACTTTAGAGTAGAATAATGTATACACTATATTCTATAAAAAAAATATGGGTCCCTATATTTGTTTTTTAAGGAATGCGAAGCACTTCCATAAACACCACTAATATTGATATGTTTCCATTATTTTGATAACCACCTGCATATACACATATATATATATATATATAATGTATATATATGTACCATGATAGTTTTTCGATATGTCAAGATACAGAACTGAATAACTAAGATATCAGTCATAATTCAATCTTTAAAACACTTTCTAAATAATTGCAAAATTGGGAGGCGGCAAAATACCTCTCTAGAAAATTACGTGTGTAGGAGTTTAATCACATAAGTCCTCTGCTCTTTTCACATGCACTAATCTTCCAAAACAAGAAATCATTGTAACAATATTCTTTTTCTTTCGCAGATATGAAAGAGGGAAACTTAAGCTGATCGGTGCATTTGGAGTAAACATTATACGTCGTTTTCCTCACAAGAAGAAAGTGGCTAACCCTCTGTGTACTGAAACAACACGGTTAAGAAGTCAGCAAGTACCTGGCTAAAGAGAAGAAAGGTTAACTTCCACAATGGATTAAGATTAAAATTTGAAATCTGCATTTGTGATCATGTAATATCTCATATGTATGCATGACAATATTCTAATTTTGCCATCCATATCATAAGACCTGCTACTTAAGTATTTAAAAAAATTAATAAACTACTTAAGTTTTTAAATAAATTTTTTTGAAATTAAAATGTGTTCACAAATTTGCAGCCGCCTTGAATCTAATTGGCTTCTTAATAGTAATTAAATATTTTTTTAGAAATAAGTATATGGCTTAAAACAATATTATTTTAATTTCTGATGGGGTTTTATAGGAAAATAAGTTGATAAAAAATATTATTAAAACTTGCAGGAAAGTGAATAACGAAAATTAATAAATAATTGGATTATTACAGAGTTTATAGATACGTAATCAGATATTAATAAATGTAAAGTAAATATTTCCTGTATTTGAAGTAAATTAAACTTTATTTTCCTAAATCATCGATAATTCCTCTTACATTTTTCCAATTTATTTTCTTAATTCACTTTGTTTTTAATTAACTTTAAAGAATAAAACGTCCTTATTTAATTGACATTAATTAAGAACATTTTCTTTTTAGGAAATTGTATGGTGATTGAGTGAGTTTACATGCTTTAAAAGATGTTTTCTGATTTCTCTTAAATTTATTTAAATGTCATGTCCGTCTCATGTACGTAGATTTTGTTTTTCTTGCAACACATACAATCAAAAATACAAAACTGAAACATAATAAACACAAGAAAGTTAATTGTTAGTTGTTAAATTCACAACAACGTTTCGGGAAGAAATTTTAAATATTAAAGTATAGCTAGGAATTTTTTTTATCTCGCTTTAACGTCGTTTCTTTAATTTTTTGAAGGCTTCATTTCTATGAATAATACGAACTTTTATACATAAGTGCTATGTGTACAAGTATGTTTTACACGATCCCATAAACTGAAATATATAATCATGTTCTGATATCATCTTCAAATCATCTGTTGTTCTATCTTCAATTGTTAAATGAGTTCTTAATCGTCTCATATTGAGATAATATGTCACTGATTTCAGAAAAAGAAAATGTTAACTTCAATAGAATTTGAAATATTTTTAATCCCTGTAGTTTCGGGACAACTCATTTATAAATGCCCTTCTTTCTCCAAAGTACTGATCACTGTAGATAAGTGGCGCGCGAACTGTAGATCACAACCAACAGAGACGTCGCCAAAAAAGGGGTGGAGGATCACAGATAGTTTAAAGTAAATTTATATCACATTCAAATATTTAATAAAAAATTTGCATTGAATTTTCTATAATTACAAATTTTTACATTTTTTTAAAAATATATAACCCTAGATGTATTACCTGGCTTCGCTCGGGATTCAGTTTCTGTTATTATTTTTTTTCAATGATTAGCCTCATGTTATGATGTTCTAAAGTTTTCGCTAAAATTCTTTTGCGGTAGCAAATAGCATTAGTTTGTTGTCGGTGCTGTCGTTGTTCATCACTTTCCTCTAATTTCGATGTTGAAGCTCGATGACGATCGTATATGTTCGACGCGTTAAAAGTTTCTTCCTCAGTCTCACTGCTTCGGATCACTACAATTCGAATTCTGTTGCCTTCGAGCTCTTGAGAATGTTTTTTCTTGAGATTCTTGTGTGCGTCTAACTGCATTTTGAATTATGTTGGCTTCGCGCTCTTCAGGTTTTTTTTTCATCACATTGCTCATTTTTCAACAATCTTTGACATTTTTCCTTTACTTATGCAGATTAAAAGTTGCTCTCCTCTTTTTGGATATTTTAAAGCATTAATTTACAGCTAGTCAATAACGTTTGAATGGATATATTATTATAGAAAAAGAATAAATAATGTTTGAATGGATTGAGATCACATTCAATATTAAAACACAGCAAATTTGATAATTATTATAGAAAAAGTATATACACGTATTTCATGCTTGAAATTCTTTCTCAAAGCTAAATCGTCTGCTACGTTTCAATGCCACTTTCAGACTTTCTTAATTACACTGAAGTGCCACTGAATTAGGGATACCTACCTAGTAACGAGTTGGGCCTCCTCTGGCCTTGATGACGGCTACCATACGACGAGGCATAGATTCAACAAGTTTCTGGAAACGTTCCACGGGAATGGCTTGCCAAATATTGGCTAAAGCTGTCCATAATTCAGTAAGGTTCTTTGGTGCTGTGTGATGGCCTTTCACGCCTTCTTCCAAAACATCCCAAAGATGCTCAATAGGATTTAAGTCTGGACTTCTAGGTGGCCAATTCATGACAGAGAAGTCAGCGGAATGCTCATCCAACCAGCCAGTAGCCAACCAGGACTTGTGAGAGGTACAGTTGTCTTGCTGGAAAACTCCATTACCGTGCGGATAACAGAACAGCATAAACGGATGGAGGTGATCACCCAGCAACTCTAGGTACCGAATTGCATTGAGGGAGGTTGGTACACGCACCAAAGATCCCAAACTGTGCCACGAAAAAACACTCCAGACCATGATTGAGCCAAAATGCCCTTGTACAGTTCCAGCCAGGCATGCAGGATCCATGGCTTCATGAGCCTGACGCCATATTCTCAGCCTCCCGTCGGTGTTAAGTAGTCGGAATCGAGACTCATCACTCCATGCTACTCGTTTCCAGTCCTCTACACTCCAGTCTCTGTGCTCTCTTGCCCAGGCAAGACGTGCAGCCCGATGGCGAGTATAGAACAATGGTACTCTCGTATGTCGACGGCTCCTGAAACCCATACGGTGAAGCGATCGTTACACAGTCCGTTTACTGACTGTACGACTGGCACCGTCACTAAACTGGGTGGTAATTTGAGCTAATGTTTGGCTTCGCTGGCTACGTATAATACGCCTGAGCCGTCTCTCACCACGCACTGTCAAGGCTAATTGTCCTTTGCTGTTTGCCTGATCGCTAGTTTTTTTCCACCATCCATGTATTCTTAGTATACTCTTGACACTGTCGACCTTGAAAATCCTAGCTGTCTGACGATTTCGGAAATTGAATGGCCTATGCGTCGCGCACCTACGATTTGTCCGCGATCGAAGGCGTCTAAATCAGGCAGTTTACCCATACTGGCAATTCCAACAACTAATTCAGAACAACCACAGTACGCGCTATATATGCAGTTACCACAGCGCCGTCACTTGCGCATACATGATGCGAAGCGCTACACAATTTGCATAGGCTTTGCTATCCCTAATTCAGTTAATATTCACGTATTTCATGATTGTAATTCTTTCTCAAAACTAAATGATCTGCTATGTTTCAATGTCACTTCAGTTATATAAATCATTGCGTCAAGGCTAAACGCACGTGTTTCTAGCTAAGTGAACATGTCCTTCAGTATATTTGAGTTTGAATAGGTAGCTTGGGATAGTTTCAATTCATGAAATGGACAGATAACACATTCATTGAAAATGAATGACTTTCCATCCTTATATTTTCATTTTTAAAAAGAAATACTCCGGCGTTGCCACGTATATGAAAATAATATATCAAATTCATTCTTGCATGCGCCAATATATGAATAAATCACGTTTTTAATACATGTCTATTTATTTTTACGGAAATGTTATAACTTAATTGCCAACAATGAAATTTTACAATGCCTTTGAACAAAAATATCCGTTGATACCGCGCAAACTCTTTCTAACATAATTCGGGAATGGAACGTCGTAGCGGGATGAAATTAGTCTATAACCTTCCGCAAGGTCAAGCAATAAGTTGACCAAGTTTCATCGCAATCGAATGAACGGTACGGCAGCGCATAAAATACGAACAAACATTCATTTATATACATATATAAGATGATATTGTTTCTAAATGTATAATCCTTTTGGCAACAATAATCTAATACAAATTTGCGCTTTAAGAGACATTTAATGAAAAAAAACGGGGTATTTTAGTTTTATATAAATAAATGAATATTCAATATTAAAATATTGTTCAGTGCGCGAATTAAAATATCTCCCCTTGGATCAGTTCTTATTACCATGCTTTTATTAGCTCGCTTTCTTGTTTGTTTGTGTATGTATGTGTTTGCTCGGTACAAATGTTGCAATTGATTTTTAACTAACTTCCACACTAGCTAGATACTTGAAACTTTTAGAATAGCTCAGAACACGATGACAATGCATTATTTTAATAGTGTTAGCCATATTTAAACAGATTTGAACTCATTTTCAGTTAATTTTGTTTTGTAGACTGGTGCAGCCATCTATTGACCGGGATGGTAACGAAAAGTTAAACGCAAGTTAACTTCCAATTAACTTCATTTTCTTTCAAGTTGATGGGATAATTCGTCCAAAAAATTTTAAAAAAGTGTTTTTATTAATACATAGAATTGTCAAGTTTATAGTAGGATTCAACAGAAAATTTAAAAACATGGTATACAAAAAGTTCTTTTTATCTTGTAATTATTCTGTAACTGTGTTTGTGAGCGGCATGAAGCTACAGAGCTTATAGCTTCATGGTGGGCGGTTTGATTTTTGTGCCGGGCTGCGTGACTGGATTACGTAGTTGCGTCTTGCAGTGTAAAGCAGGTGCTTCCTGCTACCGCCATTCGCTTCGTTTTTCTTCTTGAGAGGGACACGTGCCAATTACAGCCACAACCGTATCAGAAAATGGCGAGTTGAAAGTTTATGTGCAGTCCCGCAGCGGACAAATATTATCGTGATTCTTAATAGTGTGAAGTATCGTCCCACATCGGACAAGTTTGAATTTTGTGATTATTAATGTGTGTGTAGTGTCGTCCCAGAGCGAACAATTCGTAGTGACTTTATGTGTAAATCGTGTAGCGGACATGTTGAAATTGAACATTGTCTTAAGAATAAAGTAATGAACCAACTTACAGTCCACAGAATATTTATTTGATTATGCTTCTTCAAATGTTTATACTTTCAAATCAAAGTTTATTAAAAAATTTAAATTATAAAATTATAATTATAATTATAATCAAAATTCAAATCAAATAAAAATTAAAATTAAAATTAATCATCAAATAAAAATTAAAATTATAAAAGCACGCTCTTTTATAATTTTAATTTTTGTTAATTTTTACCTTGTTCAAATACAAATACATATTAATATTCAAATAGGAAATTTTGGTCACATTAAATTTGTCAAAAACGAGTGAAAAAGATAAGTGAGACATATTCTTCTTTTTTACTGTTGTTATGCAATGTAAATATTTACCCAAAATATATAACTCACTGATTTTTTGGATAGTACATATCAAAATTTACTTATTTCTTTTTTCTATTGTTTTGTTCACAATTTCTTAGTTTGAAAAAAACATTTGCTACTTCCAAAACATTTTATTGGGGTATCGAGGGACCTTTTTGGTTAAAGAGAGTGTGTTGTGATCGAATAAAGTTTGCACACCAATACTGTAGACTACGCAATTCCTCTTTTTCATATCATTATATTTCCGTCTATTTGTTTACTCATAATGGATAAAAATTTGCCCTTTTCTGTTGCAAAATATACATTTTCGTATATCCACGCCCTGTGTATCTTTTTATTCGTCTATATATAAAGGTAAATAATTATCTCTAAAAATTCATCAATTAATTTTTATTATTATCATAAATTATTTTATATTAATTATCATTCATTTACTATTGTTTTTATTATTATTACTAGAATTTTTATTATTAGTTTTATAATTTCATAATTTTTATTTTAAAGGGACAAGTTACTTTCCAACTCGAATTTTTTAATTTTCAAAATTTTAACTCTATATACAAAATGAGAATAATAAATTTTCTTTTTTACTACATTGAAAACCCTTAGAATTCAAAATAGAGAATTTTTTGCACACTAATGAATGTTTTTTTAATTTTTTTCAAAAATGCTAACGTTTTTCAAAATGCTCTGTACGCATTCTATATTAATTAAAGTCTTTAACTTTTTTATTATAAGTTTATCATATAAATATAAATGTTCTTTTAATTTTTTTATAGGAACCTAAATTCTTAAATAATTTTTTTCTATTCTGCCTGTTATTTCTTTTATATTTTGACTTTATTTTATGGTCTATAAATTTGAAAAATATGTGAGATTTCAAAAAATTATGCACAGTTTCGTGACAAACACTTTAATTAACAATTCTGGGAAATTTGGAAGATATCAGAAGAAAATGAATACGCATGGAGCCTTTTGAAAAATTTTAGCATTTTTGAAGAATTTTTTGATAAACAGGTCAAATTCCTCTACGAAATGATTATTTGTGAATTCTAAGTATCTTCAATGTAGTAAAAATGAATATTAATTACACTCATGTGGTATATAGTGTAAAATATTGAAAATTAAAGAGGAACGAGATTGAACTCCCCTTGTTCCCTTAAATCAAAAAGCCTGATGACAATTTAAGGAAAATAGAGCAAGAAGAGGTGGTACACAAAATCTGACAGCACTGCAGGGAATTCTGGCTATATTCATGTAAAGATGGCATATTGGTATGGATACGTAATTTCCGTGTTTACAAAATAGATGAGAATAAATGCAAAAATTATTTTTTACTACTTTTCAGCGAAAACTGAGTGATAAACAGATTTTTAAGCGAAGTTAGGTAAGAATAACTTATTAAAGTAATTGCTTAACTAAGGCTATCCACTGTCTTTAACTGAGAAATTTCACCCTCCTAGAGTTTTCCTCCGAATTTCACCCGGACAGTTTGTCCGTACCGCAGTCGAACCTAAATATCGATCTGTAAAAATCAACCATCAAGTTATGAGGAGCAATTTAGTAAATTTGAGAACGTCTCTTCAGTGCCGAAGTCAAGGGTATTTTGGCGACAAAACACAAAGCATTTTCATTAATGAGAATGGTGAAAACGATCGGGAACTCAATATTATGCTGAAGACAGCAGCAGAGAGCAGTTTAAATAAAATGACTCTCCACATGACAACTTCCAAAGCAATAAACGAAGTCTAGCAGCACACTGGCAGATTGACTTGTCCGTCTGTAGCCGCGACCACGCTCACATATTCTTTGAACACAATATTATTGGAAAGCTTCTCTAAACTTCCATTTATTAAAGAAATACCACGGGATGAGCTCATCGACGGATACAGCCATTTTCACAGACAGCTACTTACAATAGTCAATCAAGAGACTCCTGTTTATGATATACAGATTTAAATTGCAACGAAATGCCGCTACCTTAAATTAGTAGTTATCAGGGCCCCATTTAGAAAATTCTTGACTATAAGCACAACTCGGGATGGGGGCCCCCTAACACAGAAGTGGGCGTAAAATTTCCAAACAGGCAATTGACAGGCAAAAAAAAATAATCATGAATTATTGTGAAAGTACCATTTTACCAAGAATTAACAATTTGAAGCGTAGAGGCCTAGGACATTATCAAATAATAAAAAACAATATAACATATTAACTTCATCATGAAAACCCCAATACAATGAAACCAGAAAAACTTAATTCCTTATATACACTATAACATACGTATGATGAACTATACATATAACTATACATATGATGAACCTATCAATCAGATTTGAAAGGATATACACTGCTGGCCACTATAAATGCAACACCGTGAAGGAAACATGCAAATAACATGAAATTTACAACATGCATTAGCGGAGGTTCTCCTCCGCTAATGCATGTATATATATATATATATATATATATATATATATATATATATACATACATATGTATATATATACATATATATATATATGTATATATATACATATGTATATATATGTATATATATACATATATGCATATATATACATATGTATATATATACATATATATGTATTCATATATATATACATACATATATATATATATATATATATATATATATATATATATATATATATATATGTATGTATATATATATATATATATATATATATATATATATATATGTGTGTGTGTGTGTGTGTGTGTGTGTGTGTGTGTGTTTGTTTCCAAATAATTTATCCATTTTGCTTAAAGTTAAAAACAGCACAGTTACATGAATATAGGATTGAAATAAGTTTAAAATCACAATTAAGAGATACTAGGAAATCTTTCATTTATTGTTTAAAGTTATTTTATCTACTCATACATCCTTTTAATATTTTGCCCAAACATCTATTAGTCATCATCTCAAACGTTTGCATACAAATGTTTGGATAAAATTTAAGTCTTCATATCAAAACATCCTGCATTTTTTGCCGGAGTGGGGGGGGGGGGATTTTCAAAAAGTTGTACTGAATCCTATCATTCAATTTTCTTCTGATATCTGATAAACAACCCAAATCTAGTTTTAGTTTAAGTAGGGAAGAAATAAGTGAAGTGCACATATCACTATTGATTACTAACCCAATTTCAAAGTCAGTCTAGACATAATAACAAAGCTTTAACAAAGTTTTAATGACATGTAAAGCAGTAAGAAACTTCTGAACATTTTAAATTCGCTGGTTACATTAAAAATCTATTATAATATGCGTGTTTCTTACGATTTTAAAACCACGTGAATTTTGGAAAAGCGATAATGATTCAAAGTTCCTTTGTATTCAAAGATTTAAATTTTCATAAAATTAAGGTATTAGATAAAAAAAATATTCTTACTCTGTCACTGTAATATCATCATCTTTTAAGTAATGAGGTACTCAGTCCGATGTCACAGGACATTACCACTGGAAGGTCCCGCATCAAAAGTATTCTCTAATGACACAATTTGCTCACTCATTTTCTTTTTTCGTTTTTTTAGGGGTACATTCTTAAGTTTTGTTATGGGGATCTTTTGTAACAAAATCAAAACTTGTTCTCGTACATTATCATCAAATTCAGAATCAGTATCAGATGTTTCAAGTTTTTGCGGAAGAAATTCTTCATATTCCTCAAGTATTTCTCCTCCTCCTGATTCATTTTCATCTAATTTATGCAAAAGTTGAACAATTTCTTCGTTATTAAGACCTCTACGACGCGCCATGTTCGACTGAATGGTGAAGACTGAAATACTTTTTCTTTGTTCCATATATCACCTCTCTTTTGATAATTAGCGACGTGATTGAAGAAGCAGGTGCTTTCGTGGTCACCGCTCAGGCCCTGATTTTCCATTAGGCCCGGAAATTTCCGGGCCCTTTAAATTTTCATAAAATTAAGGTATTAGATAAAAAAATGTTCTTACTCTGTCACTATAGTATCATCATCTTTTAAGTAATGGGGTACTCAGTCCGATGTCACAGAACGCTGAAGAACAACATAGGTTCTTAGAATGCCATGATAGAGGACCCCACAGGATAAGAGAATCAAAAGCCATGATTTGTATTGGACACCGAGCAGTCGGAATTGTGTGATTGTGTTGTTGTTGTTCCCAATGCCCTCTGGCCGGAAGTTCCAGACCAGGCCCCATATAGGCTTCGGGCTGAGAAGTGCGGCTTCGGTTTAAAATAGCACCACAAGGGTCGGAGTCCGACTTGGCTAGGTACCACCACAATTTTGACCGAGCACCCCCCAAGGGTGACATCTGGGGGATCGCACTGTCCCCACCCACTGACATCATAGAAGTAATTTCCGGTCTTATGGATTTCCAGCCTAGACACGAAAGTATTTCACGGCGCTTGTCGGGATTCGATCCGAGAACGCTCTAGTAGAGAAAGTCGGCACGCTACCGATTGGCTACCTTTGGCGCAGTATGATTTTGAAGTTGTTTGACATTTACTCTGCTATTGGCAGGAGACAACTTGAAGTCCGACCCATCAGAACAGATGACAAGTTTCCAATTATTTGAACTCGTTATTTTTTCGTTCGAGGCACCCTCTGGGATATTTTCTTGCATTGGGGTCAGTAATGGTGAGCTTCTGAATAGCAGCAAGACAATAAATACCTTCTTTATGAAGCTCCCGAAGAAATGCTGTTATTAAAACTGGATTATTACGACTCGTGTTCACATCTTCTGTTATTTTCTGCACTGTGGTTTTAGGTGTTCATTGTACAATCCGTACAAATTTCAATCTTTTTCTTCTCTACCATCTTCGTGTGGCATCCACACTTTGTGCCTTCAGAGGCAACAGATTAATTGTTTTTGCACCCTGCCGTAATCTTTAATCCAGTACCTCGTGATACACTGACAATATCTGAAGTTTTAATTAAAGGAGCCCCCACAAGCTTTGCGCAGTTGTCATATCCTTCTGCAAGTCACTCAGATGGGACATTTTGCCCATTAATTCCAGAACACCTAATTCTACATTGACTGTACCACCAGTACGGGATAGCTGATACTCATACTATTGGTTATTAAATAACCTTAAAACAATGGATGTATGCGTGTGTTGTAGCAGGCAAGGAAGACAGAGCATTGGCCTTTATCATACATTTATTTAATAAAATACAAAATTCATTTAAAGTGTTATTGCTACTAGCACAATATTCCCTTTCATATTAAAATTTTACATACGAGGACTCAGAAGCAGAGGCAAACTATCTGGTCAAAGTAATAATTTTTTATAGTATATGGGGAGGCACTTACTACAGCTGATGTATGCAGCGATGAAAGATGGCACGACGACAGGGGCCCAAAATCACATCATATACCGGATCATCTTGGCGGGTTATCGGCACTACTCCTAGACTCTGAGGCAGTCGAGACTCTGTATGACTTGAGCTCTGGGAAAAAACAGTCGCAGCAAATTCTGGACCTTCTCTGCTTTTTCATTTTTACTTTGAGAGGCTGTTGTCCGTTTACGGGAGGGGGCATTCTGGCCCGCCCCTTTTTTTCATTGGGCAGTGGGCTGTTTTTCTGTCAGTAGTTCCTGCCCCAATTGGTTCCTTATTATACTGCCCTAGTCTACGAAGTACCTCCCCACCATAATTTTCATTTCCAATACCACTTTGACCCTTATCATCTGAAGGTTTTACTGTGGGCCATAAAATAACGACCATCTATTTTGCAATATTTATAGACTTTTGATCGCTATCAATAGCCGCACCGACAGCTATTCTTCTATTTCCTCCTGGTATACAAGCCCCTATTTACCCCTGCCTCTGCCGCCTTTACAATAGATTTGTTCTTGGCCACACACCGCGGGGAATTATACCATTCCGTTTCTACACATGATTCCCTTTATTATATGCCTCTGCTCACACCGATGACGTCGCCGTCGCGATAGGTATATGCTTTTTTAACCAGTGTATCCATTATTTTGATAACCCCCTTTAACATCGATATTTTCGCCAAAACACTCCTTTGCTTTCCATAAACACGCAAATTTCGTTTTTTCCCCAAAGCTGCAGTATATGTCTTTCCCAAAATTTTTAAACTAAACTTTAGGTGTCTCCGATTTAGAACCTCCGAAACAAAAAAAAAATTTAAACATAAATAATTTTTGCTGTTTAAACTGCATGTTGTCTATAAAACACAATTTAACTGCGAATAAAAATTTACATAAAATACAAAACTGTTTATCAAGTATGATCTTGTTAAGTATTTTATATTCTTACACCTAAAGCGGTAAAGGGTTCTAAAGAGGCTTAGGCAGCTCCTAATTAGAGTTGTTGGTGTCTTCGAGGATCATTTTCCTACTACCAACCTTAACTGTTAATACAGTTGCCATTACTTAACACACAAAACGCAAAAAACTGTACAGTATAAATTTTAATTTTATATTTTCTATACTAACAATATGGGTTAACACCAATACAGACACATACTAAGGGAGAGGCAATGTAGACGCGTAAATTTATGCAATGAATACATGTATAGTATTATAGAAAAATAAAATTAATTTAAAAAAAAATTAGTCCTACTCCCAGCCTGGACCATTCGGCCGTACGCTGTCTTGCTGTCCAGTACAAATGCGAAAACCCAAAATAAGAAGTATCCCCAGTGTCAATATACCTTAATTTGGAGCAAATAAGGTGATGTTGTCCATTCATAAAACCATCTCCACACAAAGGGCAGTAGACAGAAGCCTCCAGGCCGATTCTATTAAGATGCTGCATGGCCTTAACAGATGCTGCATGGGAGGTAATCATGACCTGTCAATACTCGAAAGCAGGCTGCACCTGTCTTCCAGGGAAAATCAGGAGGAATCCTATTCTTATCTTGCAAAAGACACACCTTTTCCCAGCAGTAATGTCACTATACAGGAGTTTCCTGATGTCTTTAAATCTGGTCTTGATTAATGCTGTATGGTTTCTCATGGGGAGGGGAGAATGGTGTTGGGGCAAAAACGAGGCCGACTTAGCTAATGCAACTGCTTCCTCATTGCCAGGGATCCCAAGGGAGAATGGTGATAGGGCAAAAACAAGGCCGACTTTGCTAATGCAACCGCTTTCTCGTTGCCAGGGAACCCAAGAGAGAATAGTGCTGGGGCAAAAACAAGGCCGACTTTGCTAATGCACCCGCTTCCTCATTGCCAGGGATCCCAAGGGAGAATGGTGTTGGGGCAAAAACAAGGCCGACTTAGCTAATGCATCCGCTTCCTCATTGCCAGGGATCCCAAGGGAGAATGATGCTGGGGCAAAAACAAGGCTGACTTAGCTAATCCATCCGCTTCCTCGTTGCCAGGGATCCCAACGTGACTTGGGATCCATTGGAGAACAATCCGCTTCCCATTTTCAATAAGATGACTAATAGTATCCTTACAAAGAACTTCTTCGGAAGAGGAAAAGTGTTTTCATTCTACCAATTCACCTGAATGGCAGCCTGAGAATCAATGAAGAACACAACTTTTTAAAAATGTAGAACTCGTTTATACAAAATACAGTGCTATATTAATAATTCTAGCAATAGTATCTACAAAAGCTTTCAAAACTGAAAAGAGTTACTATTTGACGATTCGTGACAAACTCGCGAGTGATCGAATTCGTGGAAGTTTAAGCCGCAAAGGATGATAACGGATTCTACCTTAAATTTCAGTCAAGAATAGTAAAAGGTATCGAATTTGACTTACTACGACAAATGGACGACAATGATCATTGGACTTTTTGGATTTATTGTAACATAAAAAATGTATAACAATATATAAAAATGCTTCCTCAGATAGGGATTCCAACGAGGATTACGAGTACATGACTCCTTTTAGTGAGGGTGAGGAGCGAATTGAGGAGCAAAAACTTCTTCCTCTCTACTGGCGTCGCAGCACTCCCCCATCCCCAGATACAATTTTCAACAAAAGGTTATACTCCGGGTATAAAATCACAGAGAGTAATTCAATTATTCCTTCTCAGAAATAACTATGCTGCGTTTTATCTAAATAATTACATTCCTTTTCGATGTAAAAGAGGAGCATGAGAAATCCCCGAAGCAGCAAGTAATACAACAGAATGCACAGAATTTTAGAAATCCATTCCGAATGCAAAGCGTAAGGCTTGTTTCGTAAATTATAGGTAAAGCAAGAACGTATAATGTTACACAACAACATCAATCTATGCGATACTTCTTCCTCAATACTTGCTTCTCGGAACTCAGAAATAAAATAAAATTAAATCGATAGAAAGCTTTAGTTCATGACGATAAAAAAAACTTTTATAATACATAAAATTAAGCAAGAAATTTTATTATTAGAATGATATATATGATAAACATAGAAAAAAATTAAGCATATAATTTAAAATAAATAAATATGATGTAGATATGTATAATTTTTGAAATGTTAGTGCTATATACGTAACTTAAGGCTGCTGTGTACTAATCCTATTGGATTCGCTCACCTCAATGTTAATTATGGAGAAAGTTTTTCGAAGGATTGCCGACTTGGATTTAAAGATTTTTTTAAAAAATTGTACTCCGTAATAGAGAAAGAAATTTTACACCTTAGGGCCTTTTTCGTTTTTAAAAAAATTAAAATAATATTTTTTAAATAAAAGTATTCGGGGGAAAATACGTTATAGGGTGTTTTAAATGGTCATAAATTCCTTTGGTGGGTGAAATTCATAAAAGGAATCCTGCTGCAAGAAGCAGAAAAGTTCAGGCTATGTGCAGATACCATTTTTATTGGATTATCAGCATTTATGTAGCTGTAAATAGTAGACAAATTTTCTCCATATTTTAACATTGAAGTAAGTGAATACAGTGGTGTTAATACACAGCAGCCTTAAGTATCCATATTTGAGTAATATTTTCGTCACTCTGCTTCATAAAATTTAGGCCAGCCTAATACTTCATACTGTAAACCATACCTCCGGATATTTGCTGAATAAAACACATTATATAATCTATCATATCCAATGAGAAAAACCTCAAAAATATCTAAATTAACCGTCATATTTGGAACAAAAATTTAACGAGGAACAGTTGTGTATCATTTAATCAGAAAATTAAGTTTTATCAGATAGAAATTCTAAGTAAAAACTGTATTTGTAACTGGACTACCCGTAATCTGTTGAATCACTTACCGTTCACAATATAGAAAGAATTGAGGCTTATTTCAAAGTTGCACCAAGATGTTTATTTTAGGATTTATACTGTCTCTACTAACATCTACATCGGGGACAAAGCTCTTTCACTGTTTCCCTCTTCCTTTCTCCGTCGTCACTGAAACTGGTGCTTGAGTATAGCAAACTAATTACGACAAGAAAATTCTCTTTTACGTGTCCTGGTGAGACAATTGGTGAGTTATTGAAGGCGTCTACAAGGAGATCGCAACTATTGGAACATGTAAAAGAGATTAAATTAGGTTGGTTTGGTTTTAAGCACTACGGCCAGTTTTTGCTACACGAGTGCTAATTAGACCGGGACCTACTGATTAAAGCAGTGGTTCTTAACCGGGGGTACCACAGAGAATTTCTAGGGGTGGAGGAGGAGGTTCTAAATTTTTAATGAAAATTATCTATTGAGGGAATCATTTGATAGATACTTTTCCACGGGAAATACAAGCAAAATTAATCGATGGATATTCAATCCATTTTTGTTTGTCCTAAATTCAATCAACAACAATGCTTCATTAGAAGACGATCTCATCGCAATACGGGCTAACGCACGTATTGAAATGGAATTTGAAAAACTGGACGTAGAACAGTTCTGGTGTACGCAGTTAAAACTTTATCCAGAATTGGCAAAACCAGCATTAGAGACACTTTTACCATTTGCCACCACTTACTTTTGTGAAATGAGTTTTCCATCGCTTTTGCGCATCAAAACAAAAGCCAGAAATCGCTTAAATGCATCTGATGACTTACGCGTGGTTCTTTCAAAAAAAGGAGCCTCGTTTTAAAAGGATAGTTATAAACAAACAACAACAACACAGCCTTTAAAAATGTAGATATTATTTTATATGTAAAAATATAGTATGTGTTGAAAATATATTATTTTTTTCATTTAATAAATAAATTATCTTGCAGTAAAGGTCTTTTCCTAAATAAAAAATAGAAACACATTTTTTCAAGGGGATGCGAGAGCTTTTTTTCAGATACAAGGGGGTGTTGACTATTATAAAGGATAAAAACTACTGCATTAAAGCCTATTCCAAACGGGTACATTCGTGAACGCCCATAGCGGGACTCGAAACCCGCGAACTTATGCTACCGTCCTAGCCATTCGGCCATCTTCCGGCAGAGACTAAGTCACAATGAAAAAGTTAGCCCGAAGAAATAGGTCATAGAGAATCTTTTAAAAGACAGAAAGGAGATTAGGAATAATCTTTAAAACCCTGCAAAAACAGGCGTTAATGTATACGTTAAAACAGACGTAATGAATATAATCGATCCCAGTTGCTCAATACCTAAAAATATTTTATTTGCCTATTTTGACAATACATATTCATTTCCTATTTCTTTTCAGAAACTTAATGTTAAACTCTCCCATATAACAGTTGAATAAATTATGGCATAAATGAAATCAATGAAATTCCAATCATTTAACTTCATTATGCCGTATTATATTTGATGGGATAAAACTCTACACCCAAATATCGGGCAAATATTGATTCGGGAGTGAGGAACTTAATTAAATCTCTAGATCAGTTTATCTAGCGCGTGCTTCTAGTCTTTCGAAAGACATTCCTAACTTATTCTCAATTAGTATTAGTTTAAACATTCCCACTAACTATAAATTTCACTAGGATTTACGATATTTATTTTTAAAAGGGTTGACTGAATACGTAAAAGCTGTGCCTTACGACTCCCGTAAAATTAACCTTTCTTGGCACTGATTTTGTGCTAATTTATTTAGGTTTTAATGAAATAATTTTTTTTTTGCTTTCAATGTTAAAATAGCTAAAGATTAAACATTTTATATATCTTTTTTTTTATATTTAACAATATTTATTATCAAGCACCTTAAAATATTCGAGTTTTCTTTTTAATATTTGAGTTCAATCATTAAACTTTTCAAATACTAATACTTTAATTTTCGGTACATGGACAAGAATGCTTAAAATATTTCATTTATTTAATTACAGCTTATAGTGTTCCTAATACAAAGTTATTCAAGAGCAAAATCATTTGGGTCTCGTCTGTAAAATTATCGTTGCGTAACATATTGATTATATACTTTCAATATTGATGAAAGTTTGAAGAGTATAAGTTATTAAATTTCCTCTAACACGTTTCCTACACATGTGTTCTACGTTATTTTCATTATTTTATACGCAAACACATGTTACTTTTTCATAACTAGCCGCTGCGCGACCAGCATGGCCGCTTTTAGTTTTATATTTTCTTTTGCAAAACAACTCAACTGAAAGAAACGTATGTCTGTTACCTGTCATCATAGATATACGTTGTTAAGTGGCAGTGCGATCTCAGCCAAAATATTTATAATCATTGCAAAATTCTCTATAAGGATGATTTTAAAACATCGTGATTAAAAAAAATATAAATTTCCATTACTTCAGAACAGAGTTAAAGATAAGACTGAGAAACCCAACAACAAAGATTTTAAAAATTATATTTCTCTCTGTATATAACATTTTTTCATAATTAAGATTTCATCATTACTTCATATGAGAAATAGTTAGAGACAAAATTTTTCACTAAAAAAGGAGTAAAAATTCAGCAAGTATTAAAATATAGTGTGGATTACATCACTCTCTATATGTACTATTGTTCACAACTCAGATATCTACACTTCTTCATACCAAATAAAAAAATTGTTGGGAAAATTTCTTCACTTATAAAATGGAGAAAAAATTCAGCAAGTACTACTAAAAAACTGTAGACAATTAACTCTTACTTACTATTAAGATATTATAATGCAATTATTAATATTTTACTATGATATTCCTCAAACTTCTTGATATACACAGTTGAGTATTTCAGAAATAGGAGATACTACAGACTACAGTGGCAGAATCAAAAGAACGGACTCTAGATAAGCCTACATACAACTATCCATGGCTAAACACTGGATTTGATGGGTCTAAACGTATTTTGTCAAAAGTTTGTCCTCTTACATACATTTAGAAAAACCGATGGAACAAAAAAAAAATAAATTATCTCGTGAATAAATTAAAATTATTCACGTATAAAATACAGCAATTAAATCGTACCAAATTACGTGCTATCGTCGAACCACTACACACACGCGGTTGGCCGCTAATGTTTCCATCTGGTATTTACAGTCGTTGCCATTCGGAGTGTGGAAATATCACCGATTTTTGTGCCTCATACCTACGCGTTTTATATACATATATAGATAGTTATGCTAAAACTTAGTTATGTTTCAGCAGAAAGTAAACGCAAATCAACCAACCAAACTATTACCCTTTTAACTAAAGAATAAAGCATGTTTGGTCATTTTTTTAATAAACATCTTAAATATACGTGGAAAATTTATTCCCACGGTCGAAATATCAAAATACAATAACACGTATTCTTGACTAATATTTAATCAAACACAAACAAATTAAACTTATGTCAGTGCCCGTCTGACACGACATTAACACTCATCTAGCGTGAGCAAGATAATACAGCCTGCAGTCTGCACTCAGTAAAATTAAAAACACAGAGTGTCATTTTCACCCAGTCAAAATAAAAATAGCGTGCGTTCCATTGAAAGCGGTTGAGTTGCAAATCGTTTGCTCAAGCAGCGCCTCATCCTTGTTGCCACAAGAGTAGAATTCCCATATATACACTGCTGGCCACCCAAATTGCAACACCAAGAAAGACAAGAGATATAACAACAAAATTTATTTTGTAGATAACATGTTGACCAAGTATCAAATAATTAAATTTATAGACTTCTGTGAAGTGCGGTTCCTGCCAAAATCAGTAGCCAGAGTAGCCGCCATTGTTGGATATCACCGCTGCCACAAGCCTCGGCATTGATTCAAAGAGACTTTGGATGAGTTCTTGGGGTACAGCAGACCAAGCAGCTTCCACACGTTGCCAAAGTTGATCTGCTGTGGCAGCTGGGGATGGAATCTAGGTCAATCGTAGAGCAACCATGGACCACATGTTTTCTATCGGCGAAAGATCCGGAGAGCGAGGCGGCCAGGGAAGCAATTCAATCTGGCGATTGACGAAGAAGCGTTGGACAATGCGTGCCATGTGTGGTCGCGCATTATCCTGTTGAAATATGGCTGTGGGCAAGCCCTGGATGTAAGGAAGGACAACTGGCTCCAACACCTCGGAGATGTAGCGCTGGCTGTTTAAAGTACCGGCAATGCGTACTAGAGGTGTGCGAGAGTGATATCCAATACCGCCCCATACCATAATACCCGGTGCAGGACCAGTGTGGCGGTGCTTAACGCAGCTGTTCAGCATCCTCTCTTCACGGTGTCTCCAGACACGAATGCGACCATCGTGGTGTTGCAGACAGAAGCGTGACTCGTCAGTAAAGACAATTTCACTCCATTCTGCCGCCCACATCCTTCTGTCATCGCACCATTGGCGGCGGAGACGTCTGTGGTTCTGCGTCAAGGGTAGACAAAGCAATGGACGTCTTGCGGACAGACCACTCTGCTGTAAACGGCGTCGAATGGTACGCGCAGACACTGGATGATGCGTTAGAGACTGCATGTGCTGTGCTATGGTTCGTGATGTGACTGAGCGATCCGTCACTGCCATGCGCAGAATTTGCCTGTCATCACGTGAAGTGGTGCGCTGAGGTGGATGCGATCGAACACGCCGGTCCATCGTACCCTCCTGCATCCAACGATCACATATCCGCATTACAGTTGTTTGGTTTCGTCCAATACGACTACCGATTTCCCTGAAAGATAATCCACAATCTCGGTAGGCCACTATCCTTCCTCTGTCGAACTCGGATACTTGATCAAAAGATGATCGCTGTTTTCGACGAGGCATAATTGATCGTTTTTTTGAAAAAACCACAAGAAAAACACAATTGCCGAACTTGAAATCGTCGAAATCTCCAAGCCTTAAATAGCGCTTTGAAGTGGCGCCACAGGCGCGCGTGATGTGTGTCTGCGCTGAAATTCTAATCATTTGCATATCTCACCTCTGCTAATGCATGTTGTAAATTTCATGTTATTTGCATGTTTCCTTCAAGGTGTTGCATTTACAGTGGCCAGCAGTGTATGTTGTGCAGAATGGAACGTCACAGCACACAAATTAATTAAACACCACATTGTTGTTGTGTTCAGTTTTGCAATCAAATTGTAATTCCTGGTTGATTTTTATTTGCATAAACAATTTTCCCTTTTTCACAGATGACAAGACACTGTTAATAAAAAATTGAGAATGAGTTGTATGAATAATATGTGCTAGCAAACCATATCTGTATATCTGTATCGGTATGCTTATTTTCTAACACGGTAGGCACTTGTCTTTTTGGCATTTGCTCATTCTACAACATGAATTTGCTAGCTTCTTTACAGTGGGAGCATCATATAGGCTAACCAATATCTCCTTTATGAGGGGACAGTATAAGAACATTCATCCCTTGGTCGGTACTCAAGCACGAACCCACTACGGGAAAGCTCGTGTATCTACGATGTGTGTGACCTCTATTTCTTTATAATATGAAGAAAATTCTGTGTATTCTTTCATTAAATGCATGCTTTCACGTATGTTTTCGGTAATGAAACCGCGATGTTCACCGGATCACCTCATAGTGTCTACTGACAACTAGAAATTCCGCCGGAACTGTTGCAACTTCCCACGCCGTCCTACCCCCACCACTCCCTTACAATCAGTGACCTTCAGAAATGTGGGAGTCCATTCTGCAAAAATTAATAGAATTGCTGAGAACATTCTTTGATGCCAAGTTTAAAAGAAAATAGAAAACGGGTGATACAGATTATTCCCAAATTAAAGATCGCGCTGACAGTATTTGAATTACTGAATTAAATGATTCAAAACCTTGCAAAGTTATGGTAATTTTATATTATCGACAAATCTAGAATACTAAATTAGTTATAGAAATGAAAAAACATCGCAATAACTAACTTAACTTAAACAAATGCATTGGAATAATAAAACTACAGTTGCTTCCCTAAATGAGTTACAATTCATTTAATATACTTGCATTCGAATTTTCTTAATTTTGTTAAATATATTCGAGAAACATCGAAACATTATTTGGATATGCAAGCTCTACAGAGTCCTTGTATAAATGTCTGCTAAGTACGATAGTTACAGTGCGAATATTATCATCATTTAAATGACTCATCGTCACATGAGCGATCATATTGTCACGTAGACAGATCGAGTGATTAACACAGAAAGAACAATTTAGATAAATGAGACTTTTATTCACAGCAAGTGAGTTAACATGCAACCAGCTGGAACCTAACTGACTTCCCATCAGCTTGAGGGAAGCCTTTTTATACACTAAAGAACTTTCTAGAACTATTTAAATTAAAAGAATTAACATATTTGGTACTTTCCCGAAGGTTCGAGAAAGCGAACATAAATTAACTTAAAAAGAACATGAAATACTTTCGACAGTCCTTCTCGGGGGTCGAACCGAAGACCTTCTGAATTGGAGCCTAGTGCTTTAGCCGTTCGACCACGCCGTCGTCCGAGAACGGTTGTAAATATGACATTATCCCGCCTTTAAAAGAACAGCGTCTCGCTGTTAAATGACTTCTTATTTTTTTTTTCTGGAACGCGTTACTGGACCCGAATATGCCTCGTTCTGGTTAGCGTGACCAAGCTTATTATCAGCATTCCCTGGTTCCTCCTGAAGAGTAGTTGGATCTTCCTGTAAGGCTATTTCTTGCACATCCGGATTATAGTAGGGTTTCATGCGTAACACAAGAACAACATCTCGTGTTTTTCGTCTTTTTGACTTCGGATCAAAATCTTGAACTTCGTAGGTAACGTCGGATAGCTGCCTTAATATTTGATATGGACCGAAATATCTTTTGAGGAGCTTTTCTGATAGGCCTACTTTACGAACGGGGGTAAAAATCCATACGAGGGTTCCAGGCAAATATTTTACTGTTCGGTGCTTTGCGTCATAGATCCGACAATCTTTTTCTTCAGCTTCCAGTGTCCGTACTCGAGCTAGCTGCCTTGATTCTTCTGCTAGGGTGATTACTCGATCGAGGCAACCCGACACTGTTCCATCAGAGATGTACGGGAATATAGTATCCAGTGTTGTTTCGGCTTCTCGACCATACACAAAGCAGAAAGGTGTGAATCCAGTGGTATCTTGTAGAGCGGTATTGTAAGCAAACGTGACAAATGGTAGTATTGTGTCATAGACACAATCGGCATAACATATCGGCTAAAGTTTTGTTAAGTCGCTTAGTCAGAATATTTGTTTGAGGATGGTATGAGGTCGTCATTCGGTGGACAATATTGCAGGTTCTGTTAAGTTCAGAAATTAGCTTCGACTGGAAGACTTGTCCTCTATCGGTGATGATAGTCCGTGGCGCCCCATGCTTCAAAATGATTTCTTCGACAATTAATTTTGCAACTTCGGGTACTTCAGCAGTTGGCAGAGCTTTTGTTATGGCGTAACGAGTCAAATAATCGGTACATACGATGATCCATTTCTTACCAGCCTTGGATTTTGGGAATCTTCCTAATAAATCCATACCCACCCGCTGGAAAGGTACCTCTGCGGGAGGTATACGAATTAGACGACCAGGCGGTTTTTGAGGAACGGATTTTCTTCTTTGACATTCTTTACAATGCATTACATAGCGGCGTACGCTTCGATAAACCCTAGGCCAATAAAATCTCTTACGTATTCTATCATAGGTCTTCACAAATCCTAAGTGGTCGGCAGTTGGTTCGTCATGCAAATGTCGAAGAATATCCAGTTGCAAATGCTTAGGAATAACTGGAAATCATCTCTTTCCCGAAGGATCAAAATTTTTCTTGCACAGGATCCCGTCGATTATCTCGAGGTCTACTTTGCCAGACTTTTGTGGCTTCGTGAAAAACTCGGACTCAAAGTATTCAGAAAGCACAGAATCCTTACGTTGCTCAAGTGCTAAATCAATGCCGGGGCCAATGGCACTGATTTCTACTGAAGTGGCATGGTCATCAATGGAAAGGCTATCGGCATCATTGTGTCTTTTTCCACTTTTGTATACCATAAAAATATCGTAATCTTGAAGTCTTAGAGCCCATCTTGCAAATTTTCCGGAAGGATCTTTTAAATTAGCTAACCAACACAATGCGTGATGGTCTGTCACAATTGTGAATGATTTTCCAAACAAATAAGGGCGGAACTTCATGATGGACCATACGACTGCAAGGCACTCTCTTTCGGTTGTTTAATAATTTCGTTCGGCTTTTGACAGTGTTCTCGATGCATAGGCTATGACTTTATCCTCGTTCTGCTGCTGTTGGACCAACACAGCACCAATGCCATATCCACTAGCGTCAGTGTTTGATTCAGTGGGAGGTGTTTCATCAAATAAACCTAGTATTGGTTCAGAAATGAGTGCTGACTTTAGGTCGTTGAAAGCTTCTTCCTGTCTAGAGGTCAAAATAAATTTGGAATCACCTTTTAGTAAATTCTGGAGAGGCTGGGCTCGATAGCAGAAGCCTTTGATAAAGCGTCTGTAGTAGAAGCACAGTCCGAGAAAGCTTCTGACGTCATGGACGCTCTTTGGGGCAGGAAAATCTTGAACTGCTCTTATTTTATCTGGATCGGGTTTTATGCCTTCACCGGATACTAGAGGGCCTAGGATCTTGATTTCCCTTGCACCAAACAGACATTTCTTAGGGTTCAGAATTAGGCCAGCTTCCTGAATGCATTTAAGGACACAGGCGAGCCTTTTAAGGTAGTCCGAAAAAGTTTGAGAGAATAACACAATATCGTCTAAATAACACAAGCACATTTGCCACTTAAGGTGACGCAATAAATTGTCCATTGTTCTCTCAAAAGTTGCTGGAGTATTACAAAGTCCAAACGGCATGACCTTGAACTCATACAAGCCTTCACTGATGACAAATGCCGTTTTTTCCCGATCTGCTTCGTCTACCTCTATGTGCCAATATCCCGAATAGAGATCCATGGAAGAGAAAAACTTAGATCCTTTCAAGCAATCCAACGTGTCGTCGATTCGCGATAAGGGATAAACGTCTTTCTTTGTGACCTTGTTTAAACGTCGATAGTCTACAGAAAAGCGCCAGCTACCTTCTTTCTTGCGCACGAGAACGACAGGAGAAGACCACGGGCTGACAGATGCCTGAATGACACCCTTTCGTAGCATCTTTTCGACTTTATCATGGATTATACGGCGTTCGGCAGGTGATATTCTGTAGGGTCTCTGGCTAATAGGAGGGTGATCTGCGTTATTAATTTTGTGTTTGACATGAATTTGGAGTCGATCAACTTCAGAGTTTTCATCGAAAGTAACTGAAAACTTCCTTAAAAGTTCCAATAGATCAGTCATCTGCTCATCGCTAAGATTCGGCGCTATCATCTTGCTGTAATCCACTAACGTTGTACTTTCTTTCGCGGTATCTTCGGAGGCTATCGCAGATAGGGCACTGATGCAGGTAGGATTAATCGACTCGGAATTGCCTATACACATACCTTTCAGAATGCATCGGTCTTTATTCAGTGAATTAGAGATCCATGATTCACCCTTTTTATTTGAGATGTTGATGATCGAGGATGGCATGACAACTTCCTGACTCATGAACATACGCTTATTACCTGCTACGATAACATCAACATCCTCATCGATTACGGAGGGAGTGGTGACTTGTATTTTTGCCGTAGAGTGTGCAGGGATCAAACAATCTTCTACAGAGTATACGCCCCATTTCTTTTCAGTCTTCAGGGAGTATCTTATCAAATATGAAATTCCTCTGTCCATAGTCTATAATAGCTTGGGACGCTTTCAAGAAATCCCAACCAAGAATGACTTCATGGCTGCATTTGGGCATAACGGTGAACTCGAAAGGCTGTGTAAGGTTTCCAATTGTAATACGAAGAACACAGGTCTCTACCGGGCTTACATAATTACCATCGGCTACTTTGAGAACCATGTTCTGTAACGTCATAAACATAGATTTTTTTTCGGTGACGCCGGTATCTCTCTGAGATTACCGAAAAAGAAGCTCCAGAATCCACGAGTGCTCGTATAGGTTGTTCGTCATTGATAACGTCAAGAAAATTTTCTTGCATAGTAACAGAGGGAGGATTTTGAGGGGGAGCGACCTCACCTCCAAGGAAGGTCACATGGCTTAGTTTTCCTTATCTCGACGGCCGGGCGACTGACTGGATCTTCGATATAGAGATGGCGACCTATAACGACGGGTCGGCGATCGTCCTTGCATGGGACTTGGTGATGGGGTTCTTCCTGCTGCTCGGCTGGTTTCTTTGGCGTCATGGTTGTAGCTGGAATAGGAGGGAGCATCAGGTCTATAGTATCTGCGAGTAGCGTCGAGTAGGGATTTTCGGTGACGGCAGTAGCGCACGACATGTCCTGGACAACCACAATGGAAGCAGACCGGACGATTATCCGTGGTACGCCACAGGTCTGTTTTTCTGTAAGATTGTTCAGGTACAGGTTTTGGTTTTGAATACGTTGACTGGATGCGGAGGTTATGGTCCTGGCGGCTGGGATGGGATGGTACGGCAGCTGGGGTGGTCCTTTCAAAGATTTCACCAGATAGAGGAACTAAAGTTTTTTCTACCTCCTCTCTCACAATGGCTTCAATAGCTTGAAGACCGGCTTGTGGCTCTTCTATTTGAGGTGCAATGTATCGTTTAATTTCTTCACGGACGATTTTATGAATTAAGGATATCAAATCTTGTTCTTCGTCGACGGCGGCGATTGGGAGGACATTAGGCAGACGAGCGACCTTCTGACGCCCAATTCTCTTTTGCTGCATTTCCTCTATGTACTGACACCATTTAATGAAATCAGCTGTTGTTTTTATTTCTTTTGTTAGTAATGACTGGTACATATCTTCAGCTATTCATTTCAGCAGGTGGACACTTTGCCTTCCTCCGTCATGTTCAGGTCTACTCGATTACAGAGTCTCAACACATCTTGAATATAAGATTGGGTTGGTTCGCCAGCCCTCTGATCTCTACATTTTAACTGGTTCTTTGCTCGTCGTATGTACAGCTGAATATCACCAAAAGTTTTTTTCAGTTCTACCTCAAATACATTCCACGAGATAAAAATGTCCTCATTATTTTCAAACCATATCTTGGCAGTCCCATCTAGGAAAAAGTAGACGTTGGCAAGAGATAGAGTATCATCCCATTGGTTAAAATTTGACACTCTCATATATTCTTTTAACAATTTAGTTGGATCTTGTCCGGGATCGCCTTTAAAGATTCTTGGTTTTCTAGGCTCCTTTATTAGTGGTGAGGTAAGCAAGACAGTTGGTGGTTTGGATTCTGTGTCTTCAGGCATTTTTCTTGGCCGTTTCCCTGAATCTTTTACGTAAAGTCCGTATTCAGGAGGGAGATTTAAAAGTCTACGACTTTGTCGAATTTCTTCTGCTTCCAGGTTGAATTTATACCTGGCTCCTCCACCAGAATGTCACGTAGACAGATCGAGTGATTAACACGGGAAGTCAGTTAGGTCCAGAAACCACCGATTTCAAGAACATCAGATCGCAGAAATAAGTGTTGAATACCTATCAACCAAGTATCTGTTTCCAAAATAAACATGTTATGAGTCACAATAAAATTCCTCTCATGCATTCCTTCATGCTTTCAGGATTGTTCTGTAGTTCAAATGCCATGGGTTACAATAAGGCAGGAATTACCAACCTTGCGGTAATAAGATTAGAAACATGCGGCACCGTTGCTAGAATTTTAGTTTATTGATTTTTAACGTAGGATTACATTCCTCCGGAAAGCAAAATTTCAGATGTCCTGCGACGCGAGTTATAATTTTAGCAGCGCGCTAAACCCAGTCTGTATCGAATGGGCAAGCAGTAAACATTTAAACAGAAAAGTGCCAAAATGCTTCAAAATTTTGACATATAAATACATACATACATACATATATATATATATATATATATATATATATATATATATATATATATATATGGCAAGTAATCCTACGTTAATAACCTGTGGTAGTTTCGTTAGAAGAGACTACCTGAATTTTTTTTATTTAATCGAAGTGGAGTACGTATCAGAAACACGTTAAGCTCCAATAAATACTGACTTTTTATTCCTTTATTTTATTCCTTTATTGAAAAATATAAGCAACAAACACCAGAATAGAATATATTAATAAAGTTTCAAAAATAGCCATGGGATGCAGTATATACTATTACACTAGAGGTCTGTAATGGAAATCGCTGAAAAAAAATTTGTTTTACTTAATTGCAGACTTGCGTTTAATGCATAGAGAACAAATGTTTGTTATCAGGCCTAGCAGCTGTGGGCGTGAGAGTAATCAATTCACCCTCAGGTCCGAGTGCATCGATTTGCGTCAGAATCTGTAGGGCATGAGAGTCATTAAATCAACTTCATATTCATTTTCAGAAGGTCCTAATATTTTTTTTGTACCCCGAAAAATTCCCGCGGCACCGTAAAATGCCGTGGCGCAGCAGTTGAGAATCACTGCATTAAGGCAATTCAACCTTTGAAGATGAAAGTTCACTGCCTATAACCAATTAATCTCTGATTAAATTATTGGTGTTAGGAAATACGTCTATGATATTCAACTTTTAGATTATAATTTGGATAAGGTTATAAGTGGAAACACAAAAATCCTCTACCACATACCTCAGTTGAGAAATATGTGAATAGAAAGACTCATTTCAGGCGTTATTTTACATTCACATATAATATTCTGTGTTAATATATTATTAACAAAATTTAAAACTAAAGCAAAGTTAATTAATATTTATCTATCTATCTATCTATCTATATATATATATATACATATATATATATATATATATATATATATATTGTTACGAATTTTGATGAATTTGTACGAATTGGTTAAGGAGTCTATGAAAATCTCGCCAAATATGAGAGTTATGGCCAAATTGGCGATGGATTTGGACACTTATTTTAATCACCAAATTTGGCGATATGGCGCCAAATGGTCGCCAACCTTCTGTAAGCCTGTCTGGACAAAAAATCTGTAAGCCTTTCTGGACAAAAACTGTAAGCCTTTCTGGACCAAAAACTGTAAGCCTTTCTGGACAAAAAAACTGTAAGCCTTTCCGAACAAAAAATCTTTTTAACTGTAAGCCTTTCTGGAACCTTCTAGGCCTTTCTGGACTGTTCCAGTGATTTTTAGCTGGCGCACAGTGGAATATTTGAGGCAAAAATCTGGCCAAAAGTGTAAAAATTAAAAATTGCTCAACCATTGTAAAAAGTGGATTTTATCATTTTTGACTAACTGGTGCGTTAACCACATCATTTCCAGGAGCATAAGTAACATCCAGCAGCCCCTATCCTCAGTTGAAGAACAGGTTTCTTTGCGAGTGGACATGTAATTTGATTATGTTTCATCTTTGTTGTTAGTTTAATTTTATATTTTTTGTGGCGTTAAGAATTAATGTTTTGAAATTGAATCAGGTTTACGTGTTAAAAAAGGGCTACAGCTTTGTTTTAAAATATATAATAATTTACTTACTTTTATTATTAACATATTAAAAAAATTGAAAGCTTGAAAAATGTTATTTTAAAATCTTTTTAACTGTAATTTAGATTTCTTAAATGCTGTATGAAGGTGTGTCGGGGCTTGTCGGACCTAAATTGAAGTATAATCGTAATGGTTACAGTATTGAGAGTCTATTTCAAAGAAAAAATGTTCCACAAAACGCTGCCATTTTTTTATAGAATTTGTTGTATAAAGAACCCTTTTTGTATTCATGAAAATTTCTTGACGGGTATGATTTGAAAACGACTTACAACTATAGATGTAATCTGTATAAATCTTGTTAAAATATAAAACGTTATTTCTTCTTAAGCCTTTCAGACAAAAAAAAATTAAGAAATAAGAGTAAATATAGTGTTGAACTTAACCAGACAAAAACATCTTGAATAGAATAAAACTTTTTTTTATATAACAATAATAATAATGGATTACATCGAATTTCAATTAATAAATTTATTACTATTAGTCAAGAATAAAAAAATATTCCTTAAAACAGTTTATACTATTCTAGGATAAAGTGCACAATCAGTAAATAAATCAAAATATTTTGCTATATCACAACTTAAAATTTGACTCCTTCAATACTGATATTGGTTTCAGTGATTCTTAAATACGTTTTTTCGTTAGCCAAATTGTAGAGATAAAAAATATATTTTTACTGGCACATTACAGTTTTTACGTTTTTCAATCTCTGAAGATGGAAAGGGAATTTATTAGACTAACTTTGTACGAATTGGTTAAGGAATCTACCGAAAAATCAATTGATGAAAAGCTTATGGAAAACCGAGTGGCGGATATAACGAGGTGCCCAGATACTAAAAGAAGTTTACTCTCTCCTACCCTCGGGTATTTTTAAACTGATTTTAAGACTTCAGCAAATTGCAAAGAGGAGAGGTTCGCGGAGAAGAATGGTGATTGGTTGGCAAATAATGTCAAGCTACCTATAATTTCTATTGCCACCCCAGGCCCCCCACAAAAAGATTTCATTGAGTCGAGTGAAAGGAATAAACACAGGAAAACCAAGAAACTATGACATTTAGCAAACCCTGAAGACCGGACATTTGCTGCAACTATTAGTCACAGAACTTCTGGAAATCCTCATGTGGCTGACTTGCTGAAAAAAAATCACAGAAACTCCAACATGAGCTACAAAATTATATGAGCTGCTCTAGACAAAGGCCAAAGAAAAAGAGAAAGCCTTATAGTAGTCATATCCTACAACTTCTTCTTCCACAGGGGTCTGACGGTGGTCCTTCTGAAAAAAACCAAGAGGAGAGTGATGAAGAAGATGAATTTGAAGAAGATGACGTAGATCAGAGTTCACGAGCATCAAGATTGAAAAACTAATCTTCTGAATCCACTAGAAAACAAGAGACCTATAGTGACTGTGGTATATATATATATATATACATATATATATATATATATATATATATATATATATATATATATATATATATATATATATATATATATATATATAATATATATATATATATATAATATATATATATATATATATATAATATATATATATATATATATATATATATATATATATATATATATATATATATATATATAACATTAAAAACCCCATACCATTTTAAAATCTAACATTATTCTAAATTCCCTTGGGCCTACGAGCTAAATTTCGCTTTTGATTCTAAGTTCTAATAACCTCGAGAGAAATATTAAATGGCTTCCTTTTTCAAATAGGCGCGGCGTCCCCAATATTTTAGATAAGCTCAGCGCAGATTATATAAAACCACATGTGACTTATCGACAACAGCAAATCCCTAATCGCTATCCTGATCACATGACAAAGTTTATATAAACCACATGAACGGAAACCTGTACGCTTTTCGGATTTTGTAACTGTCTTGAGAAAACGTATTCGCCGACGAAATAAAAACTAGTATAATGCTGTAACTTGCTGCGTCGAGTATTATTATAGCCACGACTACACCATCATTGCCTGTGATGTGCTGGACGCCCATTTTTTCCTTGGGTTGTCCAGTATGTTACATATATATATATATATATATATATATAATAAAGATTGATTGATAGAGATAATTTTTAAAATGTAATTATTAAAAAAATTAAATTTTAAATTTTTTTAAATTTAAATTTTAAAAAAAGGAGTATTTACTATTACAAACTAAGTCAAAAGTCAAAAGCAATGGTTTTAACTTTAAAACACATGAAAAATAATTTTGGCCAGGTTTTTGCTACAAATACTCCACTGTGTGGCGGCTGATAGGGGGCGCTTTGGAAGTCTATAAATATACCTGAGTTTGGCATCGAAACTCTGAGTGTGCTCTTCTGCTGCGTATTGAATGTATTGAAATTGCGTTAGGCGTATATTGTAATGAAGACTCTGTTATCCTTACTTGTGTTTTTAGAGTTTTCTGTTGTAAAGAAGACAGTTGTTACGTGTTTTCTCTTAGTAATTGTGTATGCGCCTGAAGAATTTAGAGAATAATAAATTTTATTTTGTGTGCACTTTCAGAAGAGATTTTTATCCAATCCCATCGAACCCAGAAAACGGAACAATATATATATATATATATATATATATATATATATATATTTATATGTATACGTATATATATTTTTTTGTTATAAAAAATCAGTCATTTCTTATAAAAATTAGTTTTGTTTTCTTAAAAGTCACATTTACTCGTGTAATTTTCTAATTTCAATGTGCTTCCGGGGTATGAAATTTACTTTTAAATCCAGTCGAGTAATGCTCCATTGATTACTTACCCCAGCGTATTACAGGCATGTATATAAACATCCTACATCCCCTCTTCCCTTACTTTTTACTTTTAAAACTAAGTCCTGCTTACGAAATTCTTTTTTTTTTCTTCGAAATCTGCTTTTCACATGCACTTTTTCCTCTGAGTTAAACTTATTGAATTTGTTTAAACCAGAAAATTTAACTTTAACCTGATGATTCGTGAACTTTTATGACTTTTCGAGTAAATTTTCTCAAGGCTTAAGGGTTGTAGCTTTGTTGGATTCCCTCAGCTCAATATGTTATTCTATAGAGAAGACTTTTCCAAGAATTTCCGACTTGGATTTAAAGATTTTTTTTAAAAAATTGCAATCCGTAATAGAGTTCGAATTTTTTTACTTGGACATGTTTTTAATTGTTGAAAAGAAATGCAAATAATATTTTTAAATAGTAATTATTCGGGGAAACAATATGGTATATTGTGTTTTAAACACAAATAATTTCCTTGTTGGAGGAGAGTCCTAAAACGAATGAGATAGCAGAGTAAAAAATTTCTTTTGCTCTTACGGAGAATACTTAAAAAAATTTTGAAATCTAAGTCGACAAGGATTGGATAAATATTCTTCATAGGTTAACACTGACCTCAGCGAATACAATAGGGCTTAATATTCAGAGCAATGGGGATTAATCTTGCCATAAACCCTGCATAAATAGATATTTCGTATGTAGATTTTAATATACAGCGTGTTCAT